>JAFFST010050339.1:5466-17963 GCA_022414735.1 Noturus placidus | reverse complement strand
TACCTACTCACACTCACTCACTCCCTTACTTACACACTCACTCACTCCCTTTCCTACTCACTCACTCACTCACTCTCTCCCTCCCTTACCTACTCACTCACTCACTCACTCACTCACTACTCCTCACTCACTCACTCCCTTACCTACTCACTCACTCACTCACTCACTCACTCCCTTACCTACTCACTCACTCACTCACTCACTCACTCCCTTACCTACTCACTCACTCGCTCACTCACTCACTCACTCCCTTACCTACTCTCACTCACTCACTCCCTTACCTACTCACTCACTCATTCACTCACTCCCTTACCTACTCACGCACTCACTCACTCACTTAACTAATCCTCACTCACTCACTCACTCCCTTACCTACTCACACTCACTCACTCACTCCCTCCCTTACCTACTCACTCACTCACTCACTCCATTACCTACTCACACACTCACTCACTCATTCACTCCCTTACCTACTCACGCACTCACTCACTCACTTAACTAATCCTCACTCACTCACTCCCTTACCTACTCACGCACTCACTCACTCCCTTACCTACTCACTCATTCACTCACTCCCTTACCTACTCACACACTAGCTCACTCACTCACTCCCTTACCTACTCACTCACTCACTCACTCACTCACTCCCTTACCTACTCACTCATTCACTCACTCCCTTACCTACTCACGCACTCACTCACTCACTCAACTAATCCTCACTCACTCACTCCCTTACCTACTCACTCACTCACTCACTCACTCACTCACTCACTCACTCACTCACTCCCTTTCCTACTCACTCACACACTCACTCCCTCACTCATCTACTAACTCACTCACACACTCCCTCCCTTACCTACTCACTCACTCACTCCCTTAACTACTCACTCACTCACTCACTCCCTTACCTACTCACTCACTCACTCACTCACTCACTCACTCCCTTACCTACTCACTCACTCACTCCCTTTCCTACTCACTCACTCATCTACTAACTCACTCACACACTCACTCACTCCCACCCTTACCTACTCACACACTCACTCCCTTACCTACTCACGCACTCACTCCCTCCCTTTCCTACTCACTCATTCACTCACTCCCTTACCTACTCACTCATTCACTCACTCCCTTACCTACTCACGCACTCACTCACTCACTCAACTAATCCTCACTCACTCACTCCCTCCCTCCCTTACCTACTCACTCACTCCCTCCCTCCCTTACCTACCCACTCACTCACTCACTCATTCACTCACTCCCTTACCTACTCACGCACTCACTCACTCACTTAACTAATCCTCACTCACTCCCTTACCTACTCACACACTCACTCACTCCCTTAACTAATCCTCACTCACTCACTCCCTTACCTACTCACTCACTCACTCCCTTACCTACTCACACTCACTCACTCCCTTACTTACACACTCACTCACTCCCTTACCTACTCACTCACACACTTACTCACTCCCTCCCTTACCTACTCACTCACTCACGCACTCCATTTCCTACTCACGCACTCACTCACTCACTCACTCCCTTACCTACTCACTCACTCACTCACTCACTTACTCATCCTCACTCACTCCCTTACCTACTCACTCACTCACTCCCTTTCCTACTCACTCACTCACTCACTCACTCACTCACTCACTCACTCACTCACTCCCTTACCTACTCACTCACTCACTCACTCCCTTACCTACTCACACTCACTCACTCCCTTACCTACTCACTCACTCACTCACTCCCTTACCTACTCACACTCACTCAGTCCCTTACCTACCCACTCACTCAAATGCCTACTCATTCTCTCACTTGCTCACTCGTTCACTCACTCATGTGAAGTGCAATGTGTTTTTTTGCAATACACCAAAGGCGAGCACAAAGTAGAAGGAGCACTACAGGCTACATACCATCTTTCCCTGTCTAAACTATTTTTGAGATTTAAGATTTTTGAGAAAATATAGAAAAACTATTCTAAACCACACATCTGTCCCCTACATTAGGATTTAGTTAAGGCACGTCATTCTAACTAGAAAATCCCCAGTTAGTTTACAGCAATGTAGAACATGTCAATCATTTGAGAAACACCGTACTGAAGACGTGTTGCGACACCTCAGTCCCTCACCTCTGGGGCGATGTAGTCGGGTGTTCCACAGAAGGTACGTGTTGATACCCCATTGTATATGTTCTCCTTACACATGCCAAAGTCTGCAATCTTGATGTGTCCCTCAGCATCCAGCATCACGTTGTCTAGCTTCAGGTCTCTGAAAGAACACACACATACAGAGTTATTTCATATGACAGGACGTGATGCAATGCAGCTCATCTGTATTTTGATGATTCTACAAATCTTAATCTTCATGTTAGTGGTAAAGAATAAAAGTGTTTGGGGCGGCTGTGTCTCAGTCAGTAGAGTGGGTTGTCCACTAATCCACTAATCGTAGGGTTGGTGGTTGGAATCCCGGCCCGGGTGATCCCATGCCGAAGTGTCCTTGGGCAAGACACTGAACCCTAAGTTGCCCCCAATGGCAAGCTAGCACCTTGCATGCAGCTCTGTTACCATTGGTGTATGAGTGTGCACTTGTATGTCGCTTTGGATAAAAGCGTCTAGTAAATGTTTATGAAATAAATGTTTACTGATGTTACTTAGCTCGACACAAACATATTAGCCTTAAACATTTATGAACATAACTTATTTCGGAAATGTATGAATGACTTAAAAACCCTCTTAGAAACCCGGTCGGACTGTCACATGATAGATAGCAGCTAACTAGCTACCATAGCAGTGAAAATTTATGAACATGCCATGAAGAAATCATATCAGTCTGTCTCATTATAGATAATTAGCCAGCATTATCAGAAAAGGTTATGGCAATTTATGAATATGACGTAAATTCTTCTCAGTAATCCTGTCACTGTCTTGTAATAGCAAACTAGCTAGCATTAGCCGTGACGATTCTGAGCATTTATAGACATGACTTGAACATCCTCTCAAAAATCCTGCCTCTCAGGACTCATGTCAGACTGCCGCGTGATATGATCGCGAACTAGCCACAGATACCGCTGAAAATTCTGGAAACTTGTTCTTATTTGTTAAATTCCTCTCAGAAATCCTGCCTGACTAGCTCATGTTAGCTAACTAGCTAGCAATAGCACGGTTCAACAATGCAAAGGTATGAATATGATTTGAAAACCCTCTCAAAAATCTTGCCTAACCAGCTATCATTAGCAGTAAAGACTGAAACATTACTTAAATTCCTCTGAAAAATCCTGTGAGGCTGAATCATGATAGCATTAGCAAGAGCTAGCATTTGCAGTGATTATTATGGAAATGTATGAATAACTTACAGAATCCTCTCGGAAATCTTGCCAGACTGTTTCCAGTGACCAATAGCAGTTAAGATTATAGAAATGTATGAATATGACTTCTCTCATTAATATCACTAATTAAAGTCTCATTATAGCTAAATAGTGACCAATAGCAGGGAAGACGGGAAATGAATGATTACGTATTAAATTGATATTTATTACATTTATTTGTACTGTAAATATTAAATTCTTCTCAGAAATCTCGTCAGATGGTCTCATGATTGGTAACATTACCAATAAAAATTTTACACTTGTATTAATCCTGCTGACAAAAACAATAGAAAACCCTCATAGAAATTGTAATGGTTTTAATGGTTATAATTGGAATTGGATTGGTTTTAATGGAAACTGTAATAGTCCCTGAGGGACTCTACAGGTAATGTGTTGCCTTCTATTGGTGGCATATTATGTCTAGAGGATACCATTAGACATAACATGCCACCATTGTTAATGGTTTTAACGGGTTGTAATGGTATTTGTAGTGGAAACTATTAGAATTGCTATGATGTTTTCTATTTTTTTTTTCTTTCCAGCAGGGGAATATTCCTTAAATTCCATTCAATAATTCTGTCCTACTGTCTCATGAGAGCTTTTGTATAGTTGTGAATTTAAACACCTGGACTTTCTTACTGGCCTTGACTGATTATGCCTCTGCTGTACAAAGATAGAGTGCATAGAGGACATCCACTGTGCATCTGCTAAAAGGCTTAATAACTCCATCATTCTCTCTGTCTCTCTCACTCTCTCTCACTCTCTCTCTCTCTCTCTCTCTCTCTCTCTTTCTCTCGCTCTCTCTCTCTTTCTCTCTCTTTCTCTCTCTCTCGCTCTTTCTCTCTCTGTCTCGCTCTCTCTCTCTCTTTCTCTCTCTCTCGCTCTCTTTCTCTCTCTCTCTCTCTCTTTCTCTCTCTCTCTCTCTCTCTCTCTCTCTCTCTCTCTCTCTCTTTCTCTCTCTCTCTCTCTCTCTCTCTCTCTCTCTCTCTCTCTCCCCCATCTCTCGCTCTTTCCCCCTCCCCCCTCCCCCTCTCTCTCTCTCTGTCATATATTTGCTGATGTCTGTGTGTTACTGGGTCTTTATGCGTGCTCTATTTCCCTAGGACTACTGAGCAGATGGGAATTAAAGGAGACACAGATGAGATGAGTTCACATGAACCTTTACCCTCACACACACACACACACACACACACACACACACACACACACACACACACACACAATGCCACAGCATTGTAGCTGGAGATAAGGATACTAGAGTTAGAGATGCATTACTGTTACAAATAAGGCACAGGGAGTTTGAGTTAGAGACAGACTGTAGGTAGTACTGGAACTGGTGGCAGGGAGATTAGGGGTTTTTGTGTCTTTCACCCATACATACCCAGAGTTTTACTTACACACACAACAAAATGCAGCTTTTGTTTGAAGCTTTGCTACAATAATATTAAATTTGGTCAAGAAAAACAACACATGACCGTGTGCATGCTTTGTCACCTGTATATTATTCCCTTCTTGTGCAAGAAGAACAGCCCGGCAGCGATCTCTGCTGCGTAAAACCTGTAATGACAGACACAACACTGCTGTCTCATTCTGTTCATGCGCACACTTCAACAAGAGCAGCAATCATCCACAGCTTCTCTGCACAGCATAACCTGAGGTAATCATGGCCAATCAGCAGCCTTCATGACAGAAGTTAGAATACGACACGTTCCCCATTTAGACAAATCATTATCACTCATGGCTTGCTTTGTAAAGATGCTAGACCAGCGAGGCAAAAGTGGACACTGAACTGGAATCATTTTTAACAAGTTCAGACTGGACTACTGATGAGACTAAGACATGGAAATCCAGCAAAGATCCCGTTTACACATTTAAACCCGTGCGATAATCACTGTATCAGTCATGCATGGACCTCCCTGGCAGCCATAACGTTAGCACGGTACGCTATGGACATTACTAAACATCCGTCTTCTTCTATAGCGTCCTGCGTCACGCTGCCACGCAACATCCTGTCTTTTGATACAACAATAATATTTTGAATAGAACTGGACATTAGGAACAATACAAAGTTGGTGGCCGAGCGATTTGTATATTACATGCAGTACATATGTTTCCATGCAGGCGTAAACGGGATCAATAAGTCAAACATGCACATAGCTTACACTGCCTGAGGTTCCTTAAATTTGCCCACTTGCTGAATGTGATACATGAGGTCACCACCATTCACGTACTCCATCACAAAATACAGACGGTCCTGGAAAAAGAAAGAGAAAGAGAGAAGGAATCGTCTTCATCAATCGCCGTGGCAATGAAGGCTTGGTTAATGGGAGGAGGACTAGCGGAGAACGAGTGTGGTAATGACTGAATGGGTGCACCTGTGTGCGGCTACTCATGCAGTGTGTTTCAATGCTTTCTGTAAAGTAAATAAATAAATAAATAAATAATCTTAACTACATAGCTCACACACCACCTTCACTCCTCCCTTCCCCATCATGCTTGTGATTATGGAGCTTATTATGGAAGGAAATTATAGACCTTTTCTGGATGCGCTTATTCTTCACAATCTGCTCGGGAAAAAAATAAATAAATCCAAATCCAAATCGAGATGCCTATATCGAGAGCTTGTTTTAATCGCTGACATTTCACGGAGGTAAAGTGGGCTGTTCAAAAAAAAAAACAATTTGGCAGAGGAGCGGTTTGTTTAGGAGAGACCGGGCCTCACCATCATGATTTAATTTACAGTAAAGCTGAAGCCTGCAGTGAGTGACAGATGGAGAGGCACAACACAAACACCCACACGTCAATCTAGACATCCATCGATGCTCACTCTTAGGAAAGAGATGGAGAAATTAAACATTTAAGTTGTCTCGGTCCAGATAGGAAATATCCATCCATCCATCCATCCATCTTCAACCGCTTACTCCTTTCCAGGGTCACAGTGGAGCCTGGAGCCTATCCCAGGGAGCATCGGGCACAAGGTTAGTCCTTCTGTTTGTTTGGATGTGATTGTGCTTTAAAACATGGTTTGTACTTTTACTGTGTTTGAGAAATGAATGTAAACCAAATAAAACAGCACAATGTTGTTGTTTTGTTTGTTTGTTTTGATGCCGCAAACAACACGATTGTTTTTAAATTGAGTATTTTTTTGAAATTCAGTGTGTCACGGTTCCCCCCTGGTGGCCAGGTGCGGCACTGCACCTTGTCCGGTTATGGCTCCATCTGGTGGCTGTACTCTGACAATGACTGTTCCTAGCACCTGGACTGTGTTCACGTTTTGTGTGTCTCCACCTCAGTGTGCCGGTAGACTCCATGTCACAGTAAGACATTGCCCCCTTGATGTCACATGGGTTTACTACTAGTCACATGTCTTCTTGCAGCTGCTTCTTGTTGTGGTAATGAGCACTGGTGTGGGTATATATTCCTGGTTTTGCACATAGCCTTTGTCTTTCGTTGTGTAGACGCCTGTCTCTGTGTCACTTTGTCTGAAGTCAGTCTGAAGGTTAGGTTTTGTTTCATGTTTATTAGCCTGAGTGTTTTTGTTTCTAGTCACTGTTTCAGGGTCGAGTCTGCGCCTGTTTCTGCCTCGTTAAAACACATCATGACACAGTGTTGGTCCTTATGTATGATTTTGCTTGGTGTGAGCACTGTTGCTGGTCCTGCCTGCAAGTAGAATTAGTTCATGGATAAATGTTAAAAGCAGTGTTCCAGTTCTTTGATTGTTAAATGTTCTGGGACTTCATGCAGTGGGCCTTTTCCCACAATATCCTAAAAGGATATTGGACCTTACAGTGTCCTGACTGGCCGTACCCAAAATACCCTGAGAGTTCTTATCAATGATTCCTTAATAAGCCTTTGGCAATAAAAAAACCAATAGTGCCTTGGCAGACCTTACACGTCATGCCTATTCACGCCTTCGCTCCAATGCTCCTTGCATTCCTTACCTACAATCACCCTATTAGACCATTGAGCACAGATTACCCACTCTCAGGTGAAACTGGGGCAAGGCTTTGAACCTTACCACAGTCTGGAAGCAGGAGTGTAGCTGGGTGAGAAATGGGGGTTTGTCTTGCTGTGCCAGCACCCTCTTCTCCACCATGATGCACTCCACATCATCGTCCTGGATCACTACATCTTTCTTTAGGATCTTTATAGCAAACAGTTCTTCTGAGGTCTTCATCTCTGCTAGCATCACCTGAAGTAAGAGAACACATACACATTGTGGTGCTCAGTGTACATGGGTATAGGAACATTTGAAGACATACCAGACCAGAACCAAGAACAATGGCCTAAACAAAAGTAATGGAACAGCCAGGCCGGGTTATCCACAGCTGATTTCCAATGTTCACTGCAAAACCCTAGTAAGAAGCTAGTAAGAAGAGGGATAGAAACACTGCTAATCAGAGAGCTGATACTTGATGATTGCGCTACATTATTTGCCACTAATTCTTCTCCCGCCATTACTTTAACACTCCTTTCCCTAAGGAAGCTAAGACTTCTGCTGGCTGGGGAGAAACAGACATAATGCCCTTACCACACCAACTAACCAGCCTCAAGCACTATCAACAAGAGAAATTCTCTCTCTCTCTTGTGCTATGAAGAAAATACCTCTCCATACTCATTTTAAATAACTGCTTCTTTGTGAAAAAATGTGTTGTGCATGATCGAGTTTGACATTTTTTTTTGTACCAACCTTCCCGAAGCTCCCCTTTCCCAACACGGCCAGAAAGTTAAAGTCGGTGAGTTTGACCTGGTCTAGATTAGTGGAGGGCAAACTGGACCTGTTGTCTTCAATAGGGGTGACAGCCTTCTTACCAGGTCCAAGCTTAGCTTCCTGTATACGGGAATGCAGTTAAAAAGAAAGAAATGAGCTGAATTCACAAATAATCCTGACTGAACAGTCAACTCGAGTCATGCTTGATCGCAAACGGCATCTAGGATAAGACTGGATTAGACAACCTGCAAATTCTGGTGCACACAATTACCCTCATTACTATTTGCAACATGCCCTTGTTGACATCCACTGACACTGGACGTGTGTGTTCTTTACATTGCGGGACGAGGGAATAGCAGATGACAGAGACAGATTCATCAAGTGGGAAGTAATAATGGAGCAGTTGAAGGACAAAAGACAACCTGAACTGAAAGATACGCTGATTTTCAGCCCCAATTCCCACCTGCTAGTTGAGTAGAATTGGTAGAATTAAGGTTCAAAACTGCTACTCATGTGTCATAGGACAGCTGAACACAATTGAAGGAGACTCTGATATCCCTATGACAACTTAAACCCTTGTACCATGTATTTAAAAAATTTTTTTTGGTTGTGCTTACATTAATAATGAGACCACAAGATGGTGGCTTGGTATTCAACGAATGAGAACGCCAACAAAGGGCACGTTAGCGACACTTCAACTCGGGGTTAATCTGAGCAGACATGACATTTTGGATGCAGAAACAATGCTTAACACTGTAATGCTTAAGGTGTAACCCTGATTGGCAGGCACAACACTTGCTTTCTGAGTTTAGCCTTCAGCTAGGAGGTTTAGAATGAACGCTTGGACGTCCAATCTCCCCAGTCTCACCTTTATACTTTCCTGTGGTGGGACACACATGGCGCAGTGATGGACTTCAGACCCATGGAAGAGTTCAGGATTTGATTTGATACATCCATGGTTTGAGAATGAGTTCTAAACTGCGGCCTCCCATTCAGTTGCTCAGAGCTTTTCTTGTGGACATTAAACAAGTACTTCAAAAGCTTAACAAGCTTCTGATTTCATATGCGTCAGTTTAAAACCGTCCTCTCAATCTTTTTACACTGTTTAGGAAAGCAAAACTTCCATCCCAAAGGGAACAGGTAATATGTGATCGAGTTCTAAACTGTGATCGCACAATTCACAAAATCGTATTGTTGTGGTGTTGTCCATCCATCTTCTATACCGCTTTATCCTTTTCAGGGTCACGGGGGAACCTGGAGCCTAACCCAAGGAGCTCCGGGCACAAGGCGGGGTACACCCTGGACAGGGTGCCAGTCCATCACAGGGCATGTTTTTTAATTATTTGACGGTACCGCGAATAGTGAAGGCTACAGCAGGGGGAAGAGCTTTCACTCATAGAGCTCCACAGTTATGGAACAGTCTTCCATTTAGTGTTCGGGACTCAGACACAGTCTCAGTGTTTAAGTCTAGACTTAAAGCGTATTTATTCACTCTAGCCTACCCTGACTAGGCTTTCCATCATGCTAAATCCCAGTCTTAACAATCTTTTCTCTCCCTCTCTCCTTCTGCCGAGCTGCACATGACTTTATGGAGATGTTGGAGATCCTGGTCCTTTCTGCTCTCCGGACCTGCATGATCGGTCTCGGAGGTCCTACTTCTGGATGGAGCTCTCATCTACTCCAAATCCAGACTGCTGGGACAAAGGCTTTTCAAAGCCAAACAGATTACATATAAATCAATAATTGTCTCTTTAATAATATCTGTTGCTACCCAGATGAGGACGGGTTCCCTTCTGAGTCTGGTTCCTCTCAAGGTTTCTTCCTCTTAAACATCTTAGGGAGTTTTTCCTTGCCATTGTCGCCACTCAGTGTCTCGCTCAGTTGGGATAATTTCTCACTTTTACTGTGTTTATATTCCTGTAAAGCTGCTTTGAGACAATGTCTATTGTAAAAAGCGCGATACAAATAAAATTGAATTGAATTGAATGTTGTGTTGTTGATTTATGTTTAATGAAGTGGTAATGGGCAAAATACTCAAATTGGCAATCCTCCACAGTTGTACAGGCTAAGAAAGATTTTCGGCTGGAGCGTCTTGTTCTGTTAACCAGATTTTTCTCTGGCTGCTCTAGATGTCATTACTGAAAGACTTTAGTGCAGCACCATACATCAACCTACCGTGGATTCAGTGCTTGCAGCGTTCAGCAGGCAAAGAAATGAACCTGTCAGGTAGCAGACATTTACACCCAGTCCTGATTCTATGCCATTATTAGTGTGTCGATAAACAGACCCATCAACGTGTCATCGTGCGTGGAAGCATCTGATGCTCAGAGAAACACAGGCTGCCCAAGCAACTGCTGCTGTCTAACCAAGACATGCAGAAAGCTTTCAAAGATAGAACGGCTCTGAAATATTTCCTCTTTTTCTGCCATTCAGAGCAACGCAAAGCTTCAGAAAGTCCTGAGAGGCCATGCAGAACTGAAAACAGCCACAAACTCTGACATGACAGCGTGAAACTGTTGGCCTTGTCTTACATTGATCTGATTCCCACTCACTCCAACTCACATATTCAAAGGTATGCGTGTGAAGAAGTTCTAGCAGAGATTATAATAGCTGGAAAGATTTTTGTTTGGAAAAGCAGTTCAAGCAGAGAGTGCCATCATGATGCAGATCAGGCTGAACTCGAACCCAAGACCAAACCAACCAGAGCATAGAGAGGCTTCGGTCTCTCTCACGCTCACCTTTTTACCGTCTCCTATTGTTTCATCCTGCAATCACACGACAGGAGATTAGTTTTGATGAACACAAATTAAATCTCCATGGAGTTTCTGAAATGTTGCTATTTAATTCTATACATTGTACTTTCAGATGAAAGCCCAAAGAAAAGGCCAAAAGAGGTTAGAAGAAGAAAAGGATTCAAACACAATATTTATTAAAGAACATGTCAAATCAGTTTATAAGCACATTTAATGTTCCCTTACCAGCCTGTCTTTTCTCTTTCTCTTGAAGTTAATATGGTGATATCATGATAGTATTGATAGTATCATGGGCATGAAAACAAAGGAGCGGCTGTGGCTCAGGTGGTAGACCGGGTTGTCCACTAATCGTAGGGTTGGCCCGGCCCGGGTGATCCCATGCCGAAGTGTCCTTGGGCAAGACACTGAACCCTAAGTTGCCCCCGATGGCAAGCTAGCACCTTGCATGCAGCTCTGCTCCCATTGGTGTGTGAGTGTGTGTGAATGTGTGAATGAGACACAGTGTAAAGTACTTTGGATAAAAGCGCTCTATAAGTGCACACCATTTACTAACTGGAAATCCTCTCCCATGGTGGAAAACTTACTGACACTGGAGACTAAATAAACCTCTCCGTACAGTGTATCAAATAGTATTATACATTTATTCATTTAGCGGACGCTTTTATCCAAAGCGACTTACAAATGAGACACACTCACACACCAATGGTAGCAGAGCTGCATGCAAGGTGCTAGCTTGCCATCGGGGGCAACTTAGGGTTCAGTGTCTTGCCCAAGGACACTTCGGCATGGGATCACCCGGGCCGGGATTCCAACCAACAACCCTACGATTAGTGGATTAGTGGACAACCCGCTCTACCGACTGAGACACAGCCGCCCTGTGATTATACATCACGAATACGTAAAATAACATGTTTTTAAAAATCTGATTATTATTTGGTTTAAATTTTGTCGAGTCCCAGTGAATGAGTTGCAGAATCAAGAAGTCTAATCAAGCCAAGCTGGCCCAAGTCTCAGTCCAATGTAATGCAGCTGAATTGAATGCCTGTTGACTTTGTGGCTTAGCAGAATGCTCATGGAGCCCTTCACATGCAAACGCTGACATCTAGTGGACATTTCAAAACTCCACTCTCTCGTGATGAGTCAAATCTTTTTATAGTGCTGGATGTGAGGTATACGCATTCCCACACTTAAAAATAGTTATAACAGGTCTAGATTTCTAAAAGGAGTTCGTCTTGGAACTTATTTTGAAAGGGAAACCCAGTGCCCCCGAGGGACAAACTGAACGAACTGAAGAAACCACCAGGACAGAACTTGTTCTAAATGCCTGAGAAATGTTGAATTTGGTTACAAACTGCTCGATCAGCACGACTATTTCAAAACTAAAAAGCATTGCAGGAATTGTCCTTGCAAATCATCATATCTCTTTTTAACTGAATCAGGGTCCATGTATATTACAATATTTATGACTCATTAGCAATTACTAGACAGTTAATTAATGACCTTAATAAAATAACATCAAATTCAAAATGTGCATAAATATATTGTTTATGAAAAATATAGGTTATAGGTTATATATATGTGTGTGTGTGTATATATACAGTGGTGTGAAAAAGTGTTTGCCCCCTTCCTCATTTCCTGTTCCTTTGCATGTTTGTCACACTTAA
>JAFFST010050338.1:2335-17321 GCA_022414735.1 Noturus placidus | reverse complement strand
TCAGATTAAAGATGCTGGATTTACATTCACTATGATTTAATTTTATGTTAATTAAGTTACTAAAACAGACTTTCTGAGTTTTTCTATGTTTTTGTAAAGCTCACGGAACAGACACAGTCTCTATAGTATGTATTATGGGTTTTGGACTATGTTTTGAACATTGTTTATGATTAGAGTTGTTATTGTTTTCATCTCTCCCTTCCTCCATGCATCTTCCAATGTCTCTGATGACTTTTTAATTACCCTTTGTGGTTTTGTCAGCAGTCTGTCAAGGTCCCTGCTGTGTCTGTCAATCATGGCTATATTGAGATTGTTGTGGAGGGCCCTGGACTGCCGACCTATTTGAAAGTTAGTCTGGGAAGACAGATAGTCCCACCAGCAACTTCACTTTAAAACTCAGCAGCACACAGTAGGCAGTCTTTTCTTAGCCTTATCTATCACTCACAAAGTTTTACATTTTGCATGTCAGCAGTTGCATTCAAACCCAGTGGACCACCTGACAAAAATTCTGTTAAAGGCATTAAGCACAAGAGGCATTCATAGTTTGCTCTTAATCCAGTTAATGGAAACTGATGAAACTCCATTTCCCAATGGTATGGAGAAAAGCTTTACTTTGTTATGCAAATTAAGCTTTCCCCTGCCAAACCTAAAACCATGTTAACTTTATTAAGGAAATACATGGCTTATCCAAACCACCTTTTTTTAGGTTTACATTTTTTTTTATGAGAACACATCAGAAAACTTCCTGCAGTTTAGCAACATCTGTGATTTGGGACAGAGAGAGGTGGTCTCTATAAGGGACCTTGGTAAATTGAGTTGTTGTTTTTAGATTTACCTCTGATCCTAACTCTTCCCCCTCTCGCACTACCATTGGCAAAGCCATGGTAAAGTGGTACATCTGTTGCACTCTGCCTCTATCCATTCACCTTACCTCATAGTTGAAATCTCCAACCCACCTTGTGACCTCAAAGGGCCCTTGAACTTTGTAATGGCACGAGTAACTTAGAGCTTGACGGGGTAGCACTTTATCTCCTTGTGCAAACTCTCATAGCTGAGTACTCCTGTTATACACCTGGGACTGACATTCTTACGCCTGTAGAAAATTCTACTGGGTTATGTGACTTAAAGTGTGGAGTTTTGCTTGCAGGTCAAAAACGTATTGCATTTTTCTTTTATTGTTAGAAGGTCCCTCCTTCCAATTTTCCAAAATGACATTGAGCATGCCACGAAGCTTCCTCCTATATAATAAATTGAATGGGGGAAATCCTTTGGAGGCTTAGGATTATCCTAGGGTTAGGGTTAACCCTTGGCTTATATGTAAGCAACTTCTATGTAAGCAACTTTTGCAGTATGACTTGAAGGACATCGTTAATGATGCACTGGAATAATGAAAATGCACAAGAGAGGCCATAAGACATGACATAAAGTGGTGGTGCAAAAGGCCCCCTTTAATGTGGATGAGTTGTTCTAATGGGGATGAGTTGTTGTAGAGCTGATGGACCTAGTGGATGGTGTTATGATGCTTTGTGATGTGTTGATTTAATCCCTGATAGTCAATTCATAGCCTGAGTCCAGCCCCTTTCTTCTCCACAAAAAAAGTATACCACCGATGCAGTTGGATGTGGAGGGTCTAATTTAGCCATGTTTATGCACCTCCTTAATATAGTCTTACATGGTGTGATTCTCATTAGCTATGAACTGATAATTGTGGTTGCGTGATGCCTGCCATGAGCCCTATGGAGCAGTTGTAAGGTCAGTGAGGAGGTAAGTTCCTGTCTTTGACTTTACTAAACATCTCCTAGAAACCATGGTAACAGACAGGAATCTCCACCTCAGTGGAAGTTTTGGGGACTCTCAATGGAACGCTCAGTGGTTGCCAACTGTCACGATTTCCCCTTTAAGCAGCACGCTGTGGAGCATGTGAGCGCGCTGCTGAGCAAGGTGTGCGAGCACCTGCTTTTTCCTTTGTTGACAATCATGACATATTGTTTATGTTTCTGTTATGTCTCCTGTTCTGTCATTGGCTATTATTCCATGTGTGTCTGAATTGCCATCAGCCATTACCAGGCAGATTATGTTTGCATTTATACCGTGCGCCACCCAGCCCAAGGCATGGAATATTAAGTTAGAATAGATTAGATAGTAAAGTAGATACGATAGATCCGCTCCCAGTTCCTCGCTATAGTTTGTTCAATGTTTTGTTTATCGACGCTGTTTTCTGTGACCTCGACCTTGATTACTGCCTTACCCATTTATGCCTGTTTGTCGATCGCCTGACCTTTGCATGTTCCTGGATTAAGTTTATGGATTACGTTTGTGGATTTACCTGCCTGTGTCTTTCTTAAATAAAACTGTTCCTAACTGCGATTGCATCCGTCCCTATCTCAGTACATCCCGAAGCGTGACAGAATATTCCACCTTGTCATGAATGCACCACGAGGACAAGAGAGACATCACGCTACAGGAACCATGGAAGTCGCAGGACAGTACCTCCTCAGGAAATGCTCTGATTACTGGCCGCATTTTTCATCAGTGCAGTTCTCTCAAAGGTACACAGTCGAACTTCCGCCAGAGACATTGGGATTGGGGAGCTACCCTCTGGAGTTCCTCTTCAGCTGCCAGGAATATTTCTGCAGCCTGGTGTATCCCAAGCCTACTAAGAGACAGTGGATCAGGTTCATGGTGTCCAGGTTTTGCGGTCCGCCCTGTGACTGGATTTACTGGGGTGGAGAGTCAATGGACATCTCCAGGCTGACCTGCCGTTCAACCTCTATTATGAAGGGATTGACAGGGCAGCCTCCACCAATCCACTTCAGGTTCCAGCCAACGCAGGGAAGGTTTCTCTGAGATTTATGACTGAGGGCTGCGGGGAAGAAACTCAGCTCCAATGTCCGACCTGCAAGAAGCTGGGTCTCCACGAAGCATTTATCTGCTCGAAGGAATGCTTCAAGTGCAGCTGGCGTCAGCACAAGCATCTACACAGAAAGGTACCTATGACACTACAACCAGAAGTCAACGTAACAACCTCAGAACCTGAGTTCGAACTAGAGACCCACGAGAAGGTCTCACCCGCCGAGCTCCAGCCAGAGTTCCACATGGCAGCCTCAGAGTCGCAGCACGAGACCTACGGGGAAGTCTCGGCTCCGGGGCCTCAGCCTGAGGTAAATCTGGCTACTTCAGAGCTTGAACATGAGACTCACGAGGTGGGTTCACCTGCCAAGCTCCAGGTAGAGGTCAACAGGGAGGTCTCAGCATCTCAACACTTGAGCTCCAACCACAGGTCAACATGACAACCACAAAACCCAAGCTCTAACCTAGTCTCACCCGCCAAGCTTCAGCCAGAGGTTAACCTGGCGACTTCAGATCCCAGCCAGAGACCTACAAGGAGGTCTCGGCACCAGTGCCCCAGCCACAGGTCAGCATGTCAACCTCAGAGCTCAAGTTTGAACCTGAGGCCCATGAGGGGGGCTCAGCTCTAGAACTCCGGTATAAGATCAAGTTCCTGCTAGAGGTCAAATAGGTGACCTCCCAAGCCCAGTTACTGTTCCAAGTGTCTGGTAACAGGGACAACCAAGCCCTGCTCCAAGTCTTCCGAGATGACAGACCAAGTTCTGCTCAAGCCCAAGTCTACAGACATGGCCAACCACGTTCTGCTCAAGCCTCAGTCTACTGACATGACTGAACAAGTTCTGTTAAAGCCTGAGGCTACTGAAACTTCCGACCAATTTCTGCTCAAGTCCAAGTCTGCCGATCATGAGCGACCAAATTCTGTCCAAGCCCAAGTCTACTGACAAGGCCGACCAAGTTCTGATCAAGCCTAAGTCTACTGACATGGCTGACCAGGTTCTGCTTAAGCCCAAGTCTACTGACACAGCCGACCACGTTCTGCTCAAGCCCGAGTCTACTGACATGTCTGACCAAGTTCTGCTCAAGCCCAAGTCTACTTATACAGCTGACCAGGTTCTGCTCACACCCAAGACTACTGATACAATACATTACATTGCATTACATTTATTCATTTAGCAGACGCTTTTATCCAAAGCAACTTCCAAATAAGATATACAAGCAAAGTGAAATCAAGCAGAGAACAATACAAGTACTGCTACTATACAAGATCTATTAATTGAGTTCTAGAAGAAGCAAAGTGCGCAGAGTAGAGGTGCAAGTGCAATTTGTATTTTTTTATTTATTTATTTATTTTCTTTGAGTTGGTTAGGTGTTCATGGAAGATGTGGATCTTTAGCTGTTTCTTGAAGATGGTGAGAGATTCTTCAGTCCGGATTGAGGTAGAAAGTTCATTCCACTACTGAGGAACAGTTAGTGTGAAGTTTCTGGAAAGGGACCTTGTGCCATGCTGAGTAGGAACTACTAAACGTCGGTCGCTAATTGATCGCAGATTGCGTGTGGGAATGTAAGCCTTCAGAAGAGAGTTAAGGTAGGAGGGTGCTGTTCCAGACAAGGTCATGTAGGTGAGCATCAAGGCCTTGAATTTGATGTGGGCAGCTACAGGAAGGTAGTGGAGGGAGATGAAGAGGGGTGTGACATGGGTACTCTTGGGCTGGTTGAAGACAAGGTGTGCTGCAGCATTCTGAATCATCTGCAGGGGTTTGATGGAGCTGGCTGGGATGCCCGAATGTAGTGAGTTGCAGTAGTCCAGTTTTGAGATAACAAGAGCCTAGACTAGTATCTGTGTAGCCGGTTCGGTGATACAATCAACCAAGTTATGTTCACGCCCAAGTCAGCTGATGGGAACAACCAGGTATCTGTTGACATGGACAACCAAGCTCTGTTCATGGCTACGTCTGCTGTTATGAACAATCAAGTCTCTGTTGATGGGGACAACCAAGCTCTGTTCACGTCCCAGTCTGCTGACATGACCAGCCAAGTTCAGCCTGCAGGCTCGGCTGAGTACGTTGCTCTGCATTCCTGTTCCGCTGCAGACATCGATCTGTTTGCCTGCACTGCTGTGTACATCACTCTGTTTCCCTGCAACACTGAGGATGTCCCTCAGCTTTCCTGTCCTGCTGAGAACTTTGCTCCACTTTCCTGCACCGCCGAGGACATCACTCTGTTTTCCTGCTCCGCTGAGGACGTCGCTCTGCTTTCCTGCTCAACCGAGGATGTTGTTCTGCTTTCCTGTTTTGCTGAAGATGTCACTCTGCCATCCTGCTCTACTGTGAACGTTGCTCTGCTATCTTGCTCTGCTGTGAATATTGCTCTGCTTTCCTGCTCCGCTGAGAATGGCGCTCTGCTATTCTGCACCACTGTGAACATTGCTATGCTATCCTGCTCTGTTGTGAACATTGCTCAGCTTTCCTGTTCTGTCGAGGACACCGCTCTGCTTTCCTGCTCTGCCATGAATGTTGCACTGCTCTTTTGTTGCTTTAATAATGCCGAGCAGTCTCCTGGTTCTGTTTGTGACATTTTCCCCTGGGGGCTGGGGACGCCAATAGAGATTAATGTTTCATGGCAAGGACTGCCGTTGAGGGGGGTTCTGTCAGGATTTCACCTTTAAGCAGCACGCTGTGGAGCATGTGAGCGCGCTGCTGAGCACCTGCTTTTTCCTTTGTTGACGATCATTAAAATACATATCGACACATGATTTCTGTTTGTTTCTGTTATGTCTCCTCCCTGTTCTGTCATTGGCTATTATTTCATGTGTGTTTGAATTGTCCTCAGCCGTCAGCCATTACAAGGCTGATTATGTTTGCATTTATACCGTGCTCCTCCTAGCACACGGTGTGGAATACCTGCCTGGGTCTCTCTTAAATAAAACTGTTCCTAACTGCAATTGCATCCATCCCTATCTCCAAATGTCACGAAATGTGAAACCAACAGAAGCTGTGGAGTACTAAGGGACCAGTGGATGAGTTCTTTCTCTCCCCAAGAGATCTGTGGAATATGAACATGCATCCAGGGAAAACCGAGGATGATTGGGAACTTGTTGTTTGTGGTGATGAAGAGAGACATATATTCTTGGAGGGTGGTGACTGTGATGGAGTCACTTCCAATTTGTCCTATCTCAAGGACTTGGACAAGGAGTGGAGACTGGAGAGGTTGGGTATTGAGGGATAGTTCTTTTAGTAGAGCCCAGTCTATATAATTACACTCTGCTCTGGACTCAATCAGTGCTGAAATGACAGAAACCTGCAGGGTGTTTTATCTGAACTTCTTTTGTGAAGACTGGGTAAGAAATGAGTTGCATGGGATTCACTGTTACTGAGGGATGAGAGGATCAAATTAGCCCATAAACTGGTTGTGTGTCTGTGGTGGAGGTCATTCAGAGCATTCAGTGACATTGTGCTTGGTTCTGCAGTAAAGGCAAAGTCCCTCACTTAGGCATTTTGGCGTTCAATGGAACAGAAGCCTGCAATTGAGGAGTGACAGATTGACAAGAAAATCTAACGTGGCCTGGTGATCATGACAGGAAAGCTCATTTAATTTGTTTGGACCTAAAGTGGTGCATCAAGACTGTGAACACACAATTTTCTATCCAAAAAGTCCTAAAAGACAATGTTATACTTGGTCATGTGTTTTTTGAGGAAAATGATCCAATATAACATCTGTGAGTGGCAAAAGTATCTGAACCTTTGCTTTCTGTATCTGGTTTGACTACCCTGTGCAGCAATAACTGCAATTAAACTTCTCAGTTTCCATTTTTATGCAATCTTGTTACATTTGCAATAACATTTCTATTGGATTAAGGTCAGGACTGTACCTGGCCATTCCAAAGCATTAACTATTATTTTTTAACCTTTCTTTGGTAGAATTAGTTGTGTGTTTAGAGCCGTTGTCTTGCTGCATGACCCCCTTTCTCTTGAGATTCAGTTCATGGACAGATGTGACATTTTCCTTTACAATTTACTGGTATAATTCAGAATTCATTGTTCTATCAAAATCCACAAAACATTGTTCCAATAGCTTTCTGGCTTGTTCGCATGATCTTTTGAACTGCAGCCAGGCAGCAAAGTTACTTTTGGAAAGCAGTGGCTTTCTTCTTGCAACCATGTCATGCACATCATTGTTGTTCAGTGTTCGCCTGGAGGTGGATTTATGAACATTAACATTATCCAGGGTGAGAAAGGCCTTTCCTTGCTTAGTAGAGCTGTTTTTAATCAATTCTCCATTTTTCTCATGCAGAACAACCCCCTGGACACCAAGCAGTCTGCTTCAAAAGTAATCACTTCATGGAGACTGCTCTGATTTCTGTCACTGAAACCTCATCTGGTCTCATCCTACTCAACCTCTCTGCAGATTTTGACACTGTGAATCATTAGATCCGCCGATCAACTCTCTCCAGACTAGGCATCACCGGAATGGCTCTGCGCTGGGTGGAATCGTATCTCTCAGACAGATCCTTCAATGTATTGTGGAGGGGAGGTATTTCTGAAATTCAGCAACTCACAACTGGGGTTCCTCAGGGGTCAGTTCTAAGTCCACTGAGCTTATCTATTTATACTACATCTCTAGGGCGGGGGATTGATTCTCGTGACTTCTCATATCATTGTTATGCTGATGACACCCAGCTCCATTTGTTCTTCCAGCCTGACGATCCAAGCTGCAGGTTTCCAGTAACAGAGGATGCAAAACAGCCCCAGAGCATCACCAAGCCACCACCATGCTTGTCTGTGGAGTCTTCTTTCTTCAATCTCCTTCTTCGAGACATACCGCTGATCCATTGTGCTGAAAAGTTCTGTTTTTTTTTTTCTTCAATGCTCCACAGAACAGAATCCCCAAAATTCTGTAGCTGATATATATACGATTTTGAGCCAATTTTTCTTGTGCTTTTGAGTTAGTAGTGGTGTACATCTTGAAGTTCTGGCATGAAAACCTTTTGCGTTTAGCATGTGCCTTACTGTGCACACAAAAACCTCGGAGCATGTTGCCACCAACATGCAGGTCTTCCTGCAGGTCTTTTGCAGTCGCTCGAGGGTTTTTCATAACCTGCCCTCTCAGAAATCTGGTTGCAGCCATTGATGGCAGCTTTTCTGCCCCATCCAGGTATTTCATATGTTTTCTGCTGCTAGCCAGTTCAGATATTCCATGAGTTCCAGTTGAATCACACCTTGTGGAACTAATAAAGCCCTTGATTGGTTGCATCAGGTGTGCTTGAGACAACACCTGTTTTGCACATTTGTGCTGTTGTGAGGGATACTATTCAGGGAGTTTAATAATTTTGAAAGTGGAGAAATCATTATAAATTGCATTTTCAGTTGAATTTGGGGAAACCTCATCAAGCATTTGTTGTGTTGAACTATTTCAATTGCTTCGTTTGATTTGTTCATTGCAAACAGCTTAAATTCTATGGATTTTGACAATCACCCTGATTTACAATGGGGGTTGATTTTGATTTGATTTTGATCATTTTGATTGCAACTGTAGTGACACCAATTTTGACAGTTTCAAAGTGGGTCACATCCTCTGAATGTATGAAGTGAAAGGGTACGACGAAAAAATTGCAAAAAAAGTCATTGACTTATGAGGGTGCAGAAATGAACACATCCTTCAGGGGCTGCTGAGCATAAGGCTAAACAGATGCACAAAGAAAGTGCAGCTCATGATGTACGTATGTGAGTTGTCATCATCTATTTTGGAGTGATTGTAATGTACTCTAAAAATAAACTGGGCCTTGTTCTGTTGATCAGAGTCATTTTGGGATAGATCATTTGCCAGTTTATTGAGAGTCCAAAAGGCTATGATCATCAACAATGTACCAAGACTATCAGATGCTTTGAATTTGCGCATACAATGACACTAGATTGGGAGCTGACTAGCAACATACTCAAGTAAAAGTAAAGAATTTTGTATTCAAAGTCCAAGAGCAAACACACTAAAGCATTAAAAAAAGTAACTGAACTGTCTGTATATCTTCTATATTCCACTGATGTTTACATTAATGCTTTAACATAATACTTCATTTTAGTTTTCAAGTCATAAATAATCATTAGATTTTTTGGAAAATAAGCATACAATTTTATGAAGAAATTAACAGTGGTTAGCCCATCTGCCTCACACTCCAGGGTCCAGGGTTCGCGTCCAGCCAGGGCCATGTGTGTGCGGAGTTTGCATGTTCTCCCCGTGTGTCGGGGGTTTCCTCCGGGTACTCCGGTTTCCTCCCCCAGTCCAAAGACATGCATGGTAGGCTGATTGACGTGTCTAAAGTGTCCGTAGTGTATGAATGTGAGTGTGTATGTGATTGTGCCCTGCGATGGACTGGCACCCTGTCCAGGGTGTACCCCGCCTTGTGCCCAATGCCTCCTGGGATAGGCTCCAGGTTCCCCGTGATCCTGAAAAGGAGTAAGCGGTTGAAGATGGATGGATGGATGGATGGATGGATGGATAACTATTCTATCTGCTTAGAAGTTTGTCTCTTTCACTCCCACTTGCAGTTGATTTATATAGTGCATATAGTGTATATTTAAGGTATTGCACTGCAATACATGACATGACTATATATATATATATATATATAGTCTACATTGCTTCAATAAGAGGGGGAAATCCTGTCCATACCTAGCTAAGGAAAAAAAAACGATAAAGGCACTGATGTTCATTTACTAAAGTGGTGTGCAGGAAGTGCTCATCTGTAATTATTTGTTGGCAATGTAATGCTGTCTTGTTTTGTTTTTTTTTTTGTTTCATTTTTCTGTAAAGTGTAGCAAAACTTATCCCAAACACACACACACACACACACACACACACACACCTAGGGTCAATGTAAGGTGGCTAAAACACCTACTGGCAGGCTAAATACTATATACAGTATCTCACAAAAGTGAGTACACCCCTGACATTGTTGTAAATATTTGATTATATCTTTTAATGTGACAACACTTAAGAAATGACACTTTGCAACAATGTAAATTAGTGAGTGTACGGCTTGTATAACAGTGTAAATTTGCTGTCCCCAAAAAATAACTCAACACACAGCCATTAATGTCTAAACCATTGGCAGCAAAATTTTCATTATTTTGTGTGGCCACAATTATTTTCCAGCACTGCCTTAACCCTCTTGGGCATGGAGTTCACTAGAGCTTCACAGGTTGCCACTGGAATCCTCTTCCACTCCTCCATGATGACATCACAGAGCTGGTGGATGTTAGAGACTTTGTGCTCCTCCACCTTCTGTTTGAGGATGTCCCACATATGCTCAATAGGGATTAGGTCTGGAGACATGCTTGGCCAGTCCATTACCTTCACCCTCAGCTTCTTTAGCAAGACAGTGGTCGTCTTGGAGGCGTGTTTGGGGTCGTTATCATGCTGGAGTACTGCATAATGTTCATGGTCTGCTTCAGTATGTCACAGTACATGTTGGCATTCATGGTTCCCTCAATGAACTGTAGCTCCCCAGTGCTGGCAGGACTCATGCAGCCCCAGCCCATGACATTCCCACCACCATGATTGACTGCAGGCAAGACAAAACTGTCGATCTACAGATGCAATCCCTCTCTTTCATTATAGCAGTTATATTTAACTCAAACATTCTCTTGAATGCAATTATAGCATCCTCCAAAGAATCCAGGCTATTCTGTACACTATGTATCCAATAGCCGATATACGACTTTTATTCAACTTTGGCTTTCTTAAGAAAAAAAAATTGTGCTTTAGTGCCATTTTTAGCCCCATGTTCTAAAAATAACCACGGTAGAACAGACTCGTGACTACAATTAAACCTTCATGTTGCATGCTAGGTAATGTTTCTTTCACATCATCAGCCCACATTTGCATGGATTCTTGCTGTATTTTGCTCATCTTTCCCTCAGCCATTGAGATTGTGCTTTCTTTCTCAGATTGTGCACATCAGAGCGTCTGCTACACTGTTGGGTTTTCTGACCCGTTCTATAAATGTGTCTATGTATCATGCACCTATAGCTTTCCCTGCTGCTGAAGATTAAGATGAGTTTATCTTAGCTTAGGGGGGTCGAACCAAAGTGCAGGCACAAAATATTTCAGCATAGTGTCGAGGACTTCCTGCTAACTCAACGCTTAGAAAGCAGTTAATGCAATGCTCATACAGTCACAATCGGCAGGCAAATGAGATGCTTAATGTGACTGTTTCTGATTTTTGAAACAGATATTTTAATTTTTATTGTGTCAGGTACTAACTATGACCCTGCGGATGAAACTGTTTGAATTCACCCCGGTTTACTGAAAATAGGGCGTATATGTTTTGTATAGTTACTAGAAATAGTTTCTTAAGCTAAAGTTATAGTATGTTAGACACGTTTAAACTCAACCTTTGATACGCTAAAAGAAAAAGCTAATGCTTGCAATTTTAAACAGAAACAAGTAACAAGTTACTCTGACAAGTAAAATAGGAAAGGCCTAGTCTTGCATGTTGATAGAAACCTCTGAGCTAACAACACAATGGTTTAATAAAGAAGCAATATAAACGCCTCTGATATAGAAACATCATTTTAATGAAATATTTTCTTAAAGCTGCTTTAAAGTAAATACTATTAGAACACTGAGATTTTATATCTACTTCTAGCACTAGAAGATTATTCTTTGGAGTCAGATAAATAATTTAATGGAGTCAGGTATATAAATCATAAGCTAAAACAGGCATTTAACCTTCGGCTCCACCTATTTCCATCTTTGGTCATAGGAGAGCAGTGGACATAATTGCTGCCATAAATAAATTCTGTTTCAAGAAACGTACAGTAACAGTATGCAACAAGTACATAAATAAATTGTTTAAAGTTCTTCTAGCTGTGCTTGAGCATCAGGATGGACACACTGGAATGTATTATACATAGGCTAAGTTAGTGTACCTGTACTACATAAATCGATCACACGTTACATAATTAAATATTTTAATTAGAAACTTGTTTAAATTAGGTTTAGCATAGGCTTTGATGAGAAACACTCATTCTTAAAGGCCTGTCTCTATGTTGTCGGGGCGGATAGCCCATTTTAGGGTCTCCCAAGGCAAACTGGTCCTAGGTGAGGGGCCAGACTAAGAGTTGAATAACCTTTATGAAAAAAAAAATTCAAGGACCCAGATAACTTGGGAGCCAGGTCTGCGGGGGGAGCTCATCGGTGAGCACCTGCTAGTCGGGACTCTACCCATGAAGCCAGGTAGAGCATAGCCCAAAAAAGCTACATGGGGTTGTCCTCTCATGTACCCATCAACTGCAGGAGGAGTAGTAAAGGTCAGGTGCAAGTGTGGATTGGGCAGCAGAGCTAATGCGGGAGGTGGAGAGATATCATCTAGGTATAGTTGGCTTCACCTCAACACACATCATGGGCTCTGGAACCAAACTCCTGGAGAGGGGCTAGACTCCATTCCACTATGGTGTTGCCATGGGTGAGAGGTGCAGAGCAGGAGTGGGCATACTAGTAATCCCCCAGTTTAATGCTGGTATGTTGAAGTTAACCCCAGTTAATGAGAAGGGCTTTTCCCTTCAGCTTCATGCAGGGGAGTGGACTCTTACTGTTTTTTTTTTGCATATGCACCAAATCAGTTCAGAGTATTCAGCCTTCTTGGAGTCTTTGGGAGGGGTACTGGAAGGTGCCCCTTCAGGAGACCCCATAAATTTACTAGGGGTATCCTGTTATAGGATTTCTGTGCTAATCATGTTTATCCATAACAAATACCATGCTTGAACATGGTGTTCATAAGAATACTTAGAATCAGAGCACTGTAGGCTGCAGTTTGATGATTGACCATGTGATTATATCAACTTGTTCTGGACACACTTCTCAAAGTGCTGTACACAATATAAGCAGTACACAGATAAATAAAACATATAAAAGTTAATAAGAACAACAATGTTAATAATAATAATAATAATAATAATAATAATAATAATAATAATAATAATAATAATAATACAAGAAGATATCAGCAGTCAAATGCAAGTTTAAATAAAGTATGTCTTAAGTTGAGCTTTAAAAATGCCAAAGGTCTGAGTGTCACAGTGCGGCCAGCCTCGTGCACTGCCACCAGGGAACTGTCACTCATCTCACAAACACTCAGGCACACTACCTCGAACTCCACTTCACATGAGTCACCACCGCCGTGCCTGCGCTCTCCCTCTCCTGAATTCTGAGTGCACGCACCTGTCGCCAATTATTCCACACAGCTCCCTGTCTGAATAAATTCCCCTCTGCCACATTCACCCGATGCGAAGTATACGTATAATGGACTAGTTCCTTAGTGTTACCCAGCTTGTTTTCGTATTTTGCTCCACCGTCTACCTGACCATGTTTTCCGACTTTGTTGACTACATTTACTGCCTGTCCCTTTCAAGTCTGTTCGTCCGATTGCCTGACCCTCGCTACCACTTTGACTACGTTTACTGCCTGCCTCTGTCTAGTATGTTCGTCCAATTGTTCGTCCAAAAACACCCAAAGTCTCCATAACCCAAAGGAGACAGCAGTGTATCCCTCTACAGATAAAGCTGTCCACACTGAGAGAACCACTTGGAAAGAACGCTGCACTAACCAACCCTTACCAAAACTAAACATTTCAGTAAGAGAAATTCCCCTACTGACTTCAAATCTGATAAACAGTCTGCGCACAATAACAGATATAATGTCCTTAACTTTAACTTAAAAAAAAATAAAAATTAAAATTAAAAAAATAAAAAGAACACGCCGTTGTGCAGGTGATACACTTCATCCTGATATCAAGAGTTTCACATATTCTCCTGCTTCCTCCGCTGAAATAAAGTCCTTCTGGACACCGTTATGTGTAATGCGAAGCCGAGCTGGGTGAAGTATTCCATACCGAGCGCCCTCAACATCACGAAGTTTACGCCGAGCCTCATTAAATGCAGCTCGAGCCCGAGCTATCTTAGGTGTGTAATCAGGGAAAACTGAGATATTTTCCTCAATGAAGCCAACAGCTCAAGCTTGAATGCGGCGAGATCAAAGTCACCGCTCGGCGACACGGATTCAGGGGGAGAGGAGGCGCGCGCACTCGGACTCAGTCGAGTTCGAGCGCCACCTCGGGTTTTCGTATTCTTTCCAGACATTTTAACATGACAAAAAATTCAAATTATAAGCAAATATAAGGAGTAAAATAAGTTAAAGTATATTATATGACCAAAAGGCGCAAATTAATTAAATTTTAATCGAAATCAGCAGGAGACTCCAATTTCACGTCCTACTCCATTTGAATCCGAATTCGAACCCAACCAGAGATTTTAAGCGTGTTTGTGGGACAGTTAACAGATTACACTGTGAAGAGCACAGTCTGCAATTTTGGGTGTAAAGGATTAATAAACTAGATAAGTACTCAGAAGTCAAGCCATGTAATGCCTTGTATGTTAGCATCATGATCTTAAAATCGACATGGAACCTGAACGGGAGCCAGTGCAAGGACCACAGAACAGGAGTAATATGTTCACATTTTCTGGTTCCCGTCAGGATCCTGGCAGCAGAGTTTTGTACATATTGCAATTTGTTGATTGTGGATTTAGACACTCCGGCTAAGACGGCATTACAGTAATCCAACCGAGTGACAACATATGAGTTTATCAGTTTTTTCAGCCACAGAGAAGTTCAGCATAGGGTGCAGTCTTGCTATATTTCTAAGGTGAAAAAAGGATGTTTTAACAGTGCTCTAAACAAAATAATCGAATGTAAGGCTGGTATCAAAAATCACTCCAAGTTTCTCCATTTTTTTTGAGTCTCTAAAACAGAGCCATCAACAAACAGAGAGAGTGGACCACCATTGAGAATTTGATGATGGGAACCTATAAGCATAACCTCAGTTTTCCCACTATTCAGGCACAGAAAATTATTGATTATCTCAGAAATACAGTCAGAAAGAAAACAAACATCAATGTTTTCACCAGATTTTGAGTGAATTTAGATTTGGGTATCGTCAGCATAGAAATGATAGTGGAGGCCGAGCGATCACAGCAGATGCCCAAGTGTGTCAGGATTCCCCCTGCTGGCCAGGTGCGGCACTGCACCTTGGCCGGTTCTGGCGCCATCGTGTGGCTGAACTGTGGCAGTGACTAAACCTAGCACC
>JAFFST010050335.1:89540-99678 GCA_022414735.1 Noturus placidus | reverse complement strand
CAATAATCCAGCCACGAGACTACAAAAGAATTGATCAGCTTTTCAGCGACAGATAAATTTAGCATTGGTCAAATTCTGGCTATGTTTCTGAGATGAATGAAGGATGCCTTCACAGTGCTCTGAACAAATAAGTCAAAAGTGAGGCTGGTATCGAAAATCACACCTAGGTTTCTCAACTTACTCTAGGTCTCCAGAATAGAGCCATCAAAAAACAGGGATAGTGGAGTGGCTTTGCGAATTTGATGACGGGAACCTATAAGCATAACCACATTTGTTATTGTTTAAGATTAAAATTTAAATCTGAACAGAAACATATCTAAAGAGGGTGTCACTCATGTCTCTCTTGTTCTTTATTATTCCTTAAGGACAGATTCCTGAAATCTCTACCTTGGTGCACTTTAAAAGGAGTGTTTGAATAGCCCTGTGTTACGCCCAGAGCACTTTATTCATGACTCACACACTTGCCTGGAGAAAGAGTGCTGAGTGTGGACACAGAGATGGAAAAGGTATCAAGCTTCACTTTGGAATGCAGTAACGAAAACCAATCGAAACAGACATGGCAATTGCTCCTCTGCCCGTTCCCCATCTCTGATGCTCAGGATAGAACGTAAAATGGCGTGACTGCTAAAGAAAGTTTTACACTAGTACTGTTTACACTTAAAGGGTTTGGAGTCAGTTTCTTTGAAAACAAAAACAATGAGTTCTCTTTATATGGACTAAAACCCCTTAATCAGTTAAATAACTGCTTTGTATGGTTTTCTTTGCTTTGGTTTTGTGTTTTCTGTTTTTTTCTTCTCATTAGTTTTGTGTTGAATTCTTTAGTTTGGGTTACTTTTGTTTTCTCTTGTTTGGCTTTTCTGTAGTTTTGTGTTTTCCTTTGTGTTCTGTTTTCTTTTAGTTTGTTTTCTTTGGTTTTCTGTTTTGTTTTCTGTTGCTTGGTTTTGAATATTGTCCATGTGCCTGATTCTCAATTTTTGCCTTAGTCACTTAAAGTGTCAAAAACTAAGGTGAATGAATTTTACAGCCTTCTCATTCTATATCTGTTCAATAAATAATAAAAAAAATACATTGCCAAAAAAAACCCACTATTTTATTCAACTACCGCACTATAAGGCGCAACAGATTATAAGGCACAGTCTCAATTACGGGGTCTATTTCTGTACTTGACCAATACATAAGGCGCACCGCACCGTGTTATAAGGCGCATACGGTTGTTACGCCAACCAAAGTCGCACAACATTTTTACAGACTTTGGAACTCAGTCCACACATAAGGCGCACCGGATTATTAGGCGCACGGCCGATGTTTGAGAAACTTTAAGGCTTTTAGGTGCGCCTTATAGTGCGGAAAATACGGTACTACTCATCAACACCGATTCACATTGAACTCCAGCTGTTATAAACATCATGCCGTGTGTGAAGACCATTATTTATTCTCCAAATGTTATCATGTTGTTCTATTTTTATCTTGTACTATTCAATCATGGGGCAACCATATTCAACATCTGACTTGCGATACAGCTGATGTAGAAGCACTGGTCTTGAACTACTACTTTCTAATAATTGAAAGATGTTCTGTGGAAGAAAGCTAGGAACTTTATTTATTTATTTATTTATTTATTTATTTATTTATAACTGCTGAAGTTGTCGTGGCTCTGTTAAACCTGTTTAGCTGCTGTGTGCCATTTATAACATGAAACTCTGGAGCAGATGAGCTGTTGCCGGTGTTCTGTGAGCACACTGAACACAACCTACCCACATATCACACAAGTTTATATTGTAAAACTGTCACAGACAAGACTGTAAATCCGAATGGAGGCTAGGGAGCATTTTAAGGACGTGAAAGATAAGGGAACAAAATTTCATAACTTAGAAATAGGGTGTAAAAATATATCCAAAAGGTTGGACATCCCAGTAAGCACTGTTGGTTCAGTTGTGAGATAGCAGAATCTGTATCACATCACCCGAGCACTGCCTAGACAAAGCTGTCTAGGGCTGTCCTCTAATAGTCAACTAATCGTTAGTGGACTAGAAGAGGCTTGGCTGGCAAAACTTTCAGTGGTCGGTAAGTCGCAGAAAATAAAAATTCCACAGGAAGTGGCGAAGTCACGTGGTCAGTGACGGAAGGTTCGCTAACATGGCTGGCCTGGCTGAACCACCTGCTAACAATTATGTCAGGAAGAAAATCAAAAATGTGGGATCATTTTGAAATGATAAAGGATGACCCCAAAAAGATTGCCTGCTAACTCTGCAGGGAAACGTTCGTCGACATCGACCATATCTGATCGTTTAAAACATGCAAGTAGCAGCCTAGCATTAGCCACTATACAAGGCCGCTTGTTTCAACGTTAAGGTTAATCAAGCTAACTTAGATAAACGTGTGCTACTACATTAGGATGGCTGTGGCTCAGTCGGTAGAGCAGGTTGTCCACTAATCGTGGGGTTGGCGGTTCGAATCCAGGCCCGGGTGATCCCATGCCAAAGTGTCCTTGGGCAAGACACTGAACCCTAAGTTGCCCCCAATGGTAAGCTAGCACCTTGCATGGCAGCTCTGCTACCATTGGAGTGTGTACCAAGTCGCATGTAAATGTAAAAATGATATTTCTGTAAAGCTGCTTTGAGACAATGTCCATTGTAAAAAGTGCTATACAAATTGATTAATAACATTAGATTCTCCAAATGTTCGAGCTGACTGTGGAAGTTAAAACATACTGGCATGTTTAACTTAACATACATTTCTCTTTAGGCTCATCTACTATACTGCAGAGATATCTCTGCACAGTCAACTTTGCAGCCAACATTGTAAATAAATGAATATAATAAGCATTCAATCAGTCGACTAATGGCCTTAATGAATGACCACTAGTCGACTAAGAAAATCTTTAGTTGGGGCAGCCCTAAAGCTGTCCCTCAAAACTCAGCTCAAAATCAGGACAGAGTCTGGTGAGGGATGCCACAGTGTGGCCAACAGTCACTCTGAACGAGTTACAGAGTACAGTGGCTTAGAGTGCAGTGAAGGTGTACCAGACAACCATTTCAAGAGCTCTGCATAACAGTGATGTATAAACAGCCTGTATAGGAGGCTGAATAGAAAGCACAAAAGTGACTTTCTGGTGAGATGAGACCAAGCTCGAGATTCTGTATTTGGGAAAGTCATTATACAGATAATGTGCAAATGCAGATAATTGCACATTAGATTTACTAGGGGTGTCACAATACGCATATGTGATGTGACATACACTCTGAATCGAATACAGGTAGATTTTGATCATATATAATGTGTGATATCGGACATTGAAATGTACTGGAATGGTTTGTACGGTTGCTCGGTTGCTTTCAAATTGCTAGGGGGAAAAAAAAGTCATGTGACTGTCAACAAACCATTGGATAATTGGGTCAGAAATGTGTATTTCTGTGGGAACTGTGGCACTGCATAACTGGAACCAAACCAGCGGACCAATCTCGCTGCACATCATCTCAAATGTTGTTTTCGTCATTCTGAAATGCCGGAGACAAAATCTGTAATCGAAATGATGTGGTATAATTACCTCCCAGAAGTGTCTCACGCGATTCCTTTCTCAAATATCAGTCATACGCCTCCGATCACAAGATATTATGAGGTTAGTGACAGCTTTTTGTCTACGTTGGCTTGATATTCCAATTTCTCGCACAAGTTAAATTCGGCACTTGGATGGAAACATGGCTAGTTACTTAAGCGAGAAGAAAACACGGGGCACGGCAAATGTTTCTCCATACAGCACTTAAACAACCTCTAAGTGTCATTTCGGAACAAGCAAATCAAATAACTTGCACCATTATGGGTTGTTTATAACTCCTGATTTCTAGTCCTACTCTGTTGGTGAGAATCCTGGATCCGGCAGTTTACCAGGAATCCTCAAACCACATTATAAAATCCCCTCTCTCACCCGTTTCAGCTAAAAGGTAACGGTGAAAAGAAACACAAGATCAGATTGTAAAGCAACTGGCTGACGCAAATGTAATAATTTTTTTGTCTTCTAAAAAAAAACTACTTGTGCGAGTTGTCCATTCAACAAACAATGTTGCCTTTTTTGTTGGAATTAGAAAAAAAAAGCAATAATAATAAAAAGCTACATTTATGTCGCAATTTCTTTTCCAATTCTGTATCGGAAACCTATGAACGTGGAACAGAAAGAATACATATTAGTGTCCATCCATCCATCCATCCATCCATCCATCTTCAACCGCTTACTCCTTTTCAGGGTCACGGGGGAACCTGGAGCCTATCCCAGTAGGCATCGGGCACAAGGCAGGGTACACCCTGGACAGGGTGCCAGTCCATCGCAGGGCACAATCACATTCACACTCATACACTACGGACACTTTAGACACGCCAATCATCGTATTCTGAAATTTGTGTATCATTACATCCATAGTTTTTGCTTAACCAGTGAATGATTAAAATGAATAACTGTAATAAAAATATATATATCTCGTATAGTATCGAATAATTTGTGAATACATGTGCTAGGCAACGGAACAAAAATCTTTTTTTCCCCCCAGATCATTATACAACACATGCGAGACAGGCTACACTCTTAAAAATAAAGATTCAAATTAGAACCAATAAGGGGTTTTCAGCTTGCAGTAGCAGAAGCCTTTTAAGTTGTGCAAAGAACCTTTTACTCTCAAGTTCTTTAGAGAAACATACGAGTGCATTAAAGAACTCCGAAATGGTTCTTCACAGCAGTGCCACAATGAACCATGCTGTAAAATCTTGAAAAAACCCTTAGTTAGTACTTTAAGGAAACAAAGCAAGACTTTTAAGAGTGATGCCAGGAGAACAAAGAATCGTATAGGTTTCTTTAACCACTTAAAGGGTAATGATATCTTGAAGAACCAATATACTGCTCTGAAGAACCTAAAATGAAACAAATCATTTCTTTACTCTCCAAAGAACCATATAACTCAACTCAAGAACCTTATACAATGAAAAATTTGTTCTTGACAAGAAGAAGGTTATTTGCAGAACCTACGATGCTGTAAAGAACCTATCATTTTAAGAGTGCACATCCCAAAAAGTTCTAAATAGTACCTCACTACATTAAAGTAATTAACAACTCATGGCGTACCATTTTGGCTCAATATTTAGCACACTAGTATGTGGTTTGGGATTCACCTGCAGCTCTCTCAACAAATGCTTTACATGACAAGTGAAAACAGCCTGGAGATGTGCACCAAGTTAAAAATAAAAAGAATCTTTCCATAATTAGCGGGTACAGTTTTACTGCTAAAAGGCAGTCATTTTCTCACTAACAAAGAATTAGCTTTAGAGAAAAAGGAAAAAAAAAACATCAAGTTCACAATAGTGCAAAATCTAACCGTAAAAAAAATCAGATTTCACAGATAAACACATCTGGGCTTGAGACAGCATTCGCAACTTTATAAACTCGTGTAACGAGCAGAGCGCCAACAATGCACTAGTGTTCATTCCTCCCTGCAGGCAAAGCAAGTGAACACAAGAACCAGAAACACTTTGGGCTGCCATGTTACTGTTTAAAAAACACACAAGACCTTCACTGTGTGCTAAAGCATGAATCAAGATCAAAGCGTGTGAAAGTGTGTTTTTCTAGCTCTGTAGCGCCCGGTGCCGATTTAGAAAAAAAATAATAATACACGGAAGTGGAAAGATGGAGCTGGACTGACAGGTTTGGTAAAGTGACCTGATCCCACTGTGGTGTATTTACATAGCTTGGTGAGGTGAAAGTACACACAGGGCTTGCAACAAAAGAATATATACACTAGTAACCTCAAAGAAGTGTTAGCATTAGCATTAAACTAGCAAAAAGCGAGAGTACTTCGGGTTCTTTTCATCCTCAAGCACCTTCCTACTGAAGTTTACAGTAAGTTTACAGAAGCTTGGAAAAGCCAGAAATATTGAATGTCCATGACTGCCCATCAGAGGCATGAGCTAAAGCAATATAATTACGTTCCTACTGTATTTAAAGTACTTCATAAATACCAACTGGTGTTTCAGAGGTTTATGGACATGTACCTTGGTTATGGACAACAATATGATACTAAAGCCGAAAAAATTTTTTACACATTTGTTTTGGAGTCTCATTTTAATTTCATGCTTCATTACTTCTGGGAATGCTATAAAACCCTATGTTTTTAATGATTTATATACAGGAATTTAACTTCATGATCATCCAATTGAATGACCTCTGGAAGTATATTATATATATATATATATATATATATATATATATATGTCCTGTCCCCGAAGGAATGTCTACATCTATACATGGTTTGTTTTTGTCTCTGTTTCTTGCCACGCACTTCAATTTTCCAAAGACTGCTTGGGTGAGGAAAACAATGATTGGAGTTTCTTCATTATGAAGATGGAAGAATTTGAACTAGGTTGTGGTTTTCTGGCATGGTTTAGCTTGTTTGTTTTTAGCAACTTTGGGAATCTTCCAAGCTGGAATGCCGTGCCCTCAAAGTGAACAGAAATGTGATTTGGTTTTTACCAACGCTTTTCAAATCTCTCAAAATCAATTATACAGTCCCTCCACAGAAATCACAGAAATAAAGATCAAGATCAAGGAAACTCAACAATATTCATAGGAGCTTGCAATTTTTGTAAATTAACGCAGATTTTCCACAGTTTTGGGCCAAGATGCGTCATGTGAGATCACATCGAGCATTCAGATGAAGCCAAAAAAATTGTGTGCAGGTGATTAGCTTGCTTTATTGTTAATAAAAAATGTCTGACAATAACTTGTTGCATATACCCAAACACATAACTGAAATCTGCTTCTGAGGCGAGTAAACATTAAATTTCAACAAATTTACTCAAACAATCTTGAACACACCATAAGACCTAATAACCATCACCGTAATCCAGTTGTGTGGGAGTTTTCACTTCATTTTGCAACAGGACATGTACACACACGGCAGTGTTCAACCGTGTGACCGCAAACAAGAGAGCATGGCTGCATCCGAAACGATGTACTTACCTACTATATATTATGCGAGATACATGTATTTCAGCTACTATATAGAAGATGAGTACACGGTTTGGGACGCAGCCCACGGCTTCAAGCAGTTGTCTATTTGCACGTATAGCATGACAAGTTATTAACTGCACTTGAAGCTTTCGTAAAATTAAAAATGAAAACTGTATATAGTACCATAACAAATACCAACTATGTCTATGATACGTGAAATTCTGGAGGGAACGTCTTACGGCATGGCGCGGTGACGTAATGACTTGTGCCGTTAACCCGTCTATGTTCTATAACATGTAAAATGGGAACATGAAAGGAATATTCTAAAAGTGACTCATGTAAACACCTTAATCACAGTATTGTCTTGTTCAGAATTAGGTCAATAATAAGATTACTGCTGTCCATGAAACATTTCTATCCTGAGAGATGTGATCTCTTCAGAATGACTCCGCCCCATCCATCCACATGACGGGCTCACTGAATCGTTTGACTAGTTTAATAATGGATGTTAACCATATATGTGCTGCACACTTACATCATGTGACTGTTTTTATGACCAACATTTGCTTCCCTCTTTGTACCAGAGACCGAAGCTGCTTAACAAGTTTGACTGGGGTGTTCGACAGGCCTTGCACAATAACTGACTGAGATTTTTAAATGCTTTTCTCGGTTCCTGCTTGGCCTTAAACAGATCTGTTGATGGTTTGGATGTTTTGGTTTTTGTAGTGTTGACATGTCATATGTTTTGAAAACAAAACCACTTCATCACTTTGTCCATCTATCAATCATGTAGTTGTAACCCCAACAGATATCAGATGGCTGACTGAGAACAAGAATGAAACAGCATGCATGCATTACGATGTGGAAACTTGCTTCTGGTGTGATCACCGTTTACAGAAGTACCAGACAGATAAAAAATACAACTTTTTGCCTATCTAACATGAGACTAGATTAGTTTGGTTTCATTAGCCAAGGGCAGGCCCAACTAAGCAATCATTGTCTGGGTTTAGCAGCTACAGTGCCATGCAAAGTACATTATCTGTCCTTGTGCTCTGCTCATATCATGTTCACGTAACTTGGAACTCGTATAGACATTTACATACCTTGTTCCGTTTCAACCCCTTTACTGGTAAAATTTTAAAAAATAATTCCCCCCACCACCACCCATTTTCCCCTTACACTTACTGACCGAGCTAGCGTTTGGCAGAATTGAGAGCTGTCAGCCAATAAAACATGAAAATTTCCACGTATTTTCCTGTAAACCCTGTCTGATTGATCTCGCCTGAAGATAAAATACAACACTCTGGTCGGTAAAGCTACAAAATTCCAACACTGCCGTCTTCTTTTACTGAAGTTCAGTTACGTCGTGTCAAACCGCTTCAAGAGGAGAATTATTTGGGGCTAAAGAAAAAAAATCGTCGAGGCTACAGACCGGAATGCCCAGGCCAGGTTGCGACCCTGTTTTTCAAACACGCGACAGTTTTGTAGAGTTTACAGAATCATGTGAGCCGCAGTTCTACAATCAATGTTGATAAGAAAGGTCAGAGTAGAACGGCCAGACAGATTTGAGCTGACAAGAAGGCTACAAGGTACACCAAATACAATTTGAATAGCACTATGAATAAAGAAAAGTTACACTCCTTAAAAAAGGCAGACATTGTTCTTTACGGTGCGAGATGCCCCATATTCTGCAGTCCTAAAATTCCTTACGAGCAAGTACTGTGCCAACACACGCATGGTAGTGTTGACCAATCATGGAGTGTCTCAGTTAGTAAACACCTTTGCTCATTCTTTCGTCCACGATCGGAAACGTGTTTTATGTGAACCTTTCGTAAAGTTTGTAAAATAAGAAATACTACAAATGTGACATTTTATTATTATCTGAAATGATATGCCTATTAGGAATGTGCAACTTTAGCTGCAGTTATCTCAACATTTCCATAAAGTGTATAGCAGATAATGGCTTGAGGAGACTTATTAAAGTCCTCAGTTTGTTCAACTTGGAAATCAAAACAAAAATGTCCTGATTTCCCCGTTTGCTTTCTACTGCAACGGACTATCACACATCTCGCTGCACTGGCAAATCACTCGAGTAAACTGCTTAGAACTATAAACTATACAAATCAGAGGATAGTGAAGGTGTTCAACGATGCACTGCAAAGATATGCAGCCACAGGTCTTAAAGAAAATAAACCAAGAATATACTAGATGTGATAAACAGACACGTGTTGTTTAACTGTAACATATTCCTGAAATGAAAACTGACTTTACTGTAATGAGAGAAAATCTACAATAAAATCTCTACAGAGAATTGGGGGGGGGGGGGGGGGGGTTGTCAGATCAGCACAGCAAGCTTTTCTGTAATGATTAACTTTTCGTCTGCCGAGTTTATATTTGTTGACAATTATCCCAAGGCTCTGGGAATGCTCTGTAAAAATGCAACTACTTCCTGCCCAGATCAGCAGAGAGATGATAAGAAAGACAGCGCAGACACACAGATACTAAATTCCCAACAGCCGTGTCCTTACATCTCTCCTACTCTTTCAGAACTACCATCACCAGCCCTGTTTTGTCCACAAATCAGGAGGTCAGTCGAAATAAATCGCTTACCTTCACTGCAGGTTTTCTCGATAAACAAATCTGTATTCAGTGAGAATCTGCTACATTTCTCTAGGTTGTATTTTAAAAGAAAAGCCTCGGGTAAGTCATACTCCTGCAGTTAAACCTGTGCGTATCAGCATCCATCAGGCACTGCACTTGTCCTGACTCGTTGGTGAGATACATGAGGAATGCAAAGGAATCTACAGAGCAGGAGGCTGGCTTGGGTTTAAGCCCAAACCACAAGCTGAATGACTCTCACCAAGAAAAACCTCAGAGCCCAAAGAGATCATCAAGCTGCAATAGGCTCTAATTTTAAATCAGTAATTTATTTTCAGCAGGCTGAAATATGTTGTACTAGAACACAGTTTCAAATTAGTGTGTGGCCTACATATTATAATTATAGAAATCTTTGATCTGGACTATCCAAGTTTCAAACAGCACTATATTATAACACTTTGGAGGTTCCGATTACACCTTGTTGGCCTTCAGAACTATATATCCTGGGTCTGTGAAGGCCACCAAAACATCCATCCATCCATCCATCCA
>JAFFST010050335.1:71479-86060 GCA_022414735.1 Noturus placidus | reverse complement strand
GATAGGCTCCAGGTTCCCCGTGACCCTGAAACGGAGTAAGCGGTTGAAGATGGATGGATGGATGGATGGTATAGCGTTCTTTTACAATAGACATTGTCTCAAAGCAGCTTTACAGGTATATAAACACAGTATACAGATAGTAAAGGTGAGAAATTATCCCAACTGAGCAAGCCACTGAGTGACAATGGGAAGGAAAAACTCCCTGAGATGTTTAAGAGGAAGAAACTTTGAGAGGAACCAGACTCATAAGGGAACCCATCCACATCCGGGTAACAACAGATATTATTAAAGAGATAATTATTGGTTTATATGTGTGTCTAAAGTTTCCATAGTGTGTGAATGTGGGTGTGTATGTGATTGTGCCCTGCGATGGACTGGCACCCTGTCCAGGGTGTACCCCGCCTTGTGCCCGATGCTCCCTGGGATAGGCTCCAGGTTCCCCGTGACCCTGAAAAGGAGTAAGCGGTTGAAGATGGATGGATGGATGGATGTAATCTGTTCACCTTAGAAAACAGGCTTTGTCCCAGCAGTCTGGATTTGGAGTAGATGAGAGCTCCATCCAGAAGTAGGACCTCCGAGACCGATCATGCAGGTCCGGAGAGCAGAAATAATCAGATTATATGATCTTTTTTTTTTTTTTTTGTAGACATTCACTTTACTATTCACAACTATCTCATGACCTTGGGGTGATGTTTTCCCAGTAATGCTAGTGAACTTTTAATCTAATAATAGACAATTCATTTACTATTATTAGCAATGTATTGAACCACAAAGTAAAATACAAAAAAAAAAAAAAAAAGCAGTTTGCCAACATCAATCAATAAACCCTTCTGTTCAGTGTGGGTGTATATGAGCAAAACAGTATTTACAATACAATAAAAGCAGTAACAACAGAAACCAGGTTAATTGCATCTTATGAAATGCAATAGTGGTTTCTTGGGATATAATCTACATCCTCAGACTGTTAAGTGAATAGCACCTGTACTATAAAATCAAACACATCTTTCATGGTAGTCACTGAGTGCATACTTATGCACATGTGCTTTTTTGTTTTTGTTTTTTAATAAATTTGCAAAGATTTCAAACTTCTTTCACGTTGTCATTATGGTGTATTGTTTGGTGAAGTTTGAGGAAAATAATGAATGTAATCCATTTTGGAATAAGGCTGTAACATCACAAAATGTGGACAAAGTGAAACACTGCAAATACTTTCCAGATGCACTGTATGTATCAGCAGTGCAGTGCATAAAATCCTGCAGATACAAGTCAAGTTAATGTTCACATCAAACCGAGAAAAATCAATCTGAGAAAAATTTGTTCCAAGTACCTTTGACTGTCACATGAGCATTTTAGAAAGCACTTATCTGCTAAGACTTTCATACACAAACAACCTCCAATATGTGGAAGTTCTGCATCAGAAATGCTTTGTTGATGAGAGGTCAGAGGAGACCTCTTATCTTTATGGTATCTCATTAAATTGTTTTTATTGATATGTTGAACAATACACTTTTTACTCTGTGGCTGTACCTTAACTGTAATATAGCATACATCTTAGTGTAGATATTTTGAGCTGTTCTTCAATAATAGAATAATATAGAATTAACATATAATAAAAAAGACAATTCATTTATTTTTGTCAACATTATTGTATACACATATAAAGAAAATGCCTGCAAGAACAAGAAACAAGAAGGTCAGTGATCATGACAGAAAAGGAATTGTATAGTGTTCCAAGGAAGGCTTTACTCTTTATACTTTAATTCCCAAAGAGGCAGTCAAATCACTAAACAGTGTTTTAGTAGCCCTGCTGGAAAAAATAAAAGTAGCAACCATTACATAAATTCTAATAATGTCCACTACAAATGCCATTAAAACCTTTAACAAATTGTGTTTTGGGCCACATTATATTAGGATGTGGTGGTTTGTATTGGTAAAACAGACATAAACATGCCACCAATAGAACCCAATACATTAATAGTATAGACCCACAAGAACCATTATGTTTTCCATTAAAACCAATAGAATTTCTCTTATGCATTTTCCCGCAGGGAGTACTTTGCAGCTACAATTAAATAATTTTACTACAACATATACATTAAAAATAAGATGCAATTCCCCCAGTAAAATGAATACATATAGTAAATAAATAGCCCACAGTGTCATACAGAACAGAAATGTTAAGGCAAATAGTATTGGCACAAGATATTTTCTGTAAACAGTGAAGATTACTGTTTACATATTAATATGCCTTAATAAATAAGTATTTATAAGTATTTTATCAGTCCTAGAGGGTTTATCAAATGAAGTTACAAAACAAAATATAAAACATATACAATATAAGCATTGTATAAGCATTGCACTGCCCATTTATTATTATATTTATTGGTGATATTTTTAGGCTACAAACATTTCAACACCGCAGACAATCCTGTAGTATGAACAGACATATATCTTTATTTGATTTATATAAATAATAATGAAGATACATAAAAAATAAACATTTTCAGCATTTGGTAGACGCCCTTATGTGACTTACATTTATGCAATTTGAAATTTTTTTTTTTTTTTACAACTGAGCAATTGAGGGTCTTGCTCAAGGGCCCTGCAGTGGCAGATTGGTGGTGCTGGTATTGAAACTCACAACCTCCCAATCAGGGGCCGTTTCACGAAGGAGGTTAAGTGAAAACTCTGAGTATGTTAAGCCTAAAATGAGGGAAATTCTGGATTTTCCGTTTCAGAATAGGAGGTATGTTAAACCCCAGAGAGCAGAGTAAGTCAAGCCCGTTTCTGAAAGAGAGGTGAACCTAACCTTACTCTATGAACCTTTTTTTCGGTAAACCCAGAGTTTCTTTTGGTCTCCTCCCCTTTTTTAAAGAGGAAGCGGTGTTTAAACACCTCATTGATTCTTTCGGTACATTCATTCATTGCGCACATTTCAGTCACGCAGAGAGCATCAAAGGGAATGAAATGGAATGTCCTTTTATGGACATCCTGTTGATGAAGAGGCTGTATAAATTCTTAGGGAGTTACATTTACGTCGCTAGACCAAACCCCCCGCCACCAAACTTTCCTCACGGCGGGAGGATGTGCACGTGATTGTACCGTTAATGATCAAAAACTGGAACTGACATTAGCCTAGATATTAAGGTGTCTAGTTACTTCCTGTCCGAATAAAAGCTGCTGTCTCCATTTCTTACAGACTGAGCTGCTAAAATACATCACCGAACTTGTGTTGAGTCTGGGCCAAACCAAGTGTAGAAATGGAGGGGGGACACACCGATTTTCCTTAACAAACGTGAATATATTAAAAAAGAATATAAATAAATAAATAGAATAGATGAAGAAAAGACAGATCTGTTGGCAGGGAAAATTAAAGCGGAACATATAGAAAATATTTTCTCTTGTATATTGGGGGAGGACAGATTGGTATTTCCTCAACATTGGGGGGGGGAGGGGTCACGAAAATGATATCGACATTTTCAGCTGCTGCCACGTTCTTTTAATGCCTGCAGGATTGCACCTATACATGAAAAGTAAATTAATAGGTTTAATAAAATTCTGTTCTTCCAGTTTCACTTCTGATATTATGACAGTTGGGTTATAACAGTCTAAAATAGTTCTTAAATACTAACTACAAATGACATCGTCAGCAAGTCTAATCAGATTAATATAATAATTACTATCTCTAGAAAGTATTGGTCTACTTACTAATTTGGTAAACTTACTTATTAATTACTTTCTAAATCCCAAATCATCCTCAACCACTTGAACAATAAGGAGAGACAAGAAACTGCACTTCTAATGCTTTCAAATAAACAATATACAACTGCATGAATTATTCTTGAATTGACCAAAGTGTGTAACTAGAGGGAGAAGGTTACATTAAAAATATACCTTTTAAACTTTGATGTTAAATCCATTATTGTTTTATACAGAATTGTTTTATAGTCTTTAATTAAATTACAGTATTTAGATTACTTAGTAATTAATTACACCCAACACTGTATAAACTAATTAAAATGTAAACTTATGCATTGACTCGAGCAGCTATTTTCTCCCAAGCTAACTCTCTGTCCTTTCTCCTATGTCTTTTTGTCTGATGCTGTTGCCATGGTGTCTGACGCTGTTGCCATGGTGACTCATAATATCTGCGCTCCATTGATAATGGCTTTTTATAGTTGTGGTGCACGCGCTTAACTCAGAGTCACTCAACTTCGAGTTGTTTGAACTCACTCATTTCAGCTGTTCTGTAACTGAAAACTCAGAGTTTCCCAACTCTGGGTAAGTCAACTCAGAGTTCAAGTTTTAACTTAGAGTTGGTTGAACCTCCTTCGTGAAACCGGCCCCAGGAGTCCATTGAATTTCCCACTGAGCTACCACAACCCTACATCCACCTGGGGCCCGTTTCAATAAGGAGGTTCAACCAACTTTCTGAAACGGGCCCCTGCTAGCTAACAAACTCATCTGCCTTTACTGTTAGCATCACGATGTTTTTCTTGCTGCCTTCTGAGGTAACTACCTACAGTGTTTGCTAGCGTGTGTGAATGGTGGACATTTTCCTGTTAGTGAACCAGACAGATTTTGCCAGTTTCTACCAGATTTAAGTCTAATAAAGTTTTGAGTTTAAATATTAATATGAAGACACATTAAGAGAATAGCCAAGAAACTCCTCTGCTGCTGTTATTAATATGATTATGTTTATGTTTTTCTTGCTAATTAGCTGCTTGGCCATTTGAGGTAACTAGCCAGAGTGTTAGTTATCATGGCTGACTGGAGGACATGATTCTGTCAACAAACCAGACCAATTTGGATAATTTCTGCCTGTTTAAAGTACAGGTATTAATATCAACAGATCTACATAACGCATAGCTTAAACAGAAAAAAACAAGCACTTCATATATACTGAGGTAAACTGTTTAATCATCTTAATACATATTAATCCTGAAAACAATAAACACAAGCATAATGTTAATGGGAAAGTGCATCAGTTATGGTGTATAGTTCTGAAGAAATGTCTGCAAATCTCAATAAAGTTGTTCAAAACATGTTTGAAAAATTGGGTAGATATCTAAAGTCATTAAGTTTCTACACAGCAATAAAAAGCTTACCAAACATATTCAAATTGAATATTTAAAAACACATTTAATTTATGTCCAAATGTGACAAATGAGTGGGTTTTATTATAATTTTTTAAAAATATATACAGTGTTTCCAGCCAGTAGATGGGGGTAGCAAATTAGAAATAACGTCGCGGGTTTTCTGTTTTTTTTTTTTTTTTTTTTTTTTTTTTTTTTTTTTTTTTTTTTTTTGTTTTGTTTTCTTATTAAATTAAACACAACAGTCCATACACACACAGTGTTCCATACACACATTTACACACTCCTCTATGGGTATATTTTGGGGAGGTGGGAAGAAATTAGAGACCCTGTAGGAAACATGTATGGGGAGAACATGCACAAATATCCCACACACACAGTCGCCCAAGCTCAGGTTCAAACCACGGACTGAATTGCATTTAAATTAGTGCATTAATTGTCTGTTCTAGCTCTGATTTAGATCTATAATATAATGAAAATGTGCCCATTTTAGGATGATCTAATCTCATACTCTGCATTGTTTATTTAACCCCCTCAGAGAGATGTGAAATTTCACAGCTGGAAGCTCGCACATGTGTTTAATCATGTGGCAAAGAAGATGAGTGAAGAGTGGGACACATTATTGTGGGATATGATTAATTTCAGGCTTTTTTTTTTTTTGTATCAAACCATCATACCAAACACAATACTACGCAGTATAAAAAAGAACAAGGTTAAAGGGTAAAGACTGACCACTAATATGTTGCTTTGATTGAATAAGAATTTTTGATGACAAAAACACAGTTATGACAACATGAATATTTTCAGATATTTCATATGCAGAAGGTATAGTAGTTATTAAGGAAAATAAATTACTTTTTTATAACACTAATATTTTATGAGTATTCACTCTTAATTTCTGAGTTTTAGATACATAAATATTATGTGTATATATATATAATGTATATATGTAAAGTAATGTAAATAGTGTACAATACACTCTAATGTGCCTTGGTATAGATTCCACAAGTCTCTGAAAATGTCTTAGAAAGATTTACTTTATTCTTACAAAAGCTGATCCCTCAACTAGTGTTTTAGTGATGTTGGTGGAGAGCAAAACCTCTCAAATGCTATAAGTGTATGATTTACATCACTTTCATGCTCATCAATCCATTCAGTGAGCCCTTGTGCCCTATGGATGTGGGTGGAGTCATCCTGGAAGAGACCACTCCAATCATGATTGAAATGTATCATCATAAGTATAAAGGTATTCAGTCAGAATACAGTAAGCTTGTATTGATTTGCAGTGACGCTTCTCTCTAAGAGGACAAGTGGAGCCAAGGTTTGATAACAAAACACTTTCTATAGCCCCATAAAGCCACCACTCCCTATCATTGTAGAGGTCAAACATTCAATCCTGTTGTTACACCATTCTCTTGGTGTATGCCACACATGTACTCATGCATTTGACAGGAAAATTGTTAAGGATGACCCATAGAGTGGGGACCAAAAGTCAAAAGACCATATTGAAAATGTGGGATTTACTTAGATTTTATTTTTCATTTAAAATTGGACATAAACAGAAGGTTTTAGAATTGTTAAATATTTAAAACAAGGTAAGTAAATGCTTAATATCTCGAATATATAATATTCAAGATTCTGCACTATTTCTAGGTTCCTGTATACTGTAAATGTAAGCAAATGTGTGACCATGTTAAGTGTTTTATACAAAAGGTCAGATTTTCCATATGTATAATCTCTTCTACTGAGGCATGTGTTCAGACATCACTCTGATGGATTTGATCTAAAATGGAGCATAAGGTTTTACACAAGCTTGTGGAGTCCATGTAGCATGAATTGTTGTCAAGTTCAATTCAATTCAATTCAATTCAATTTTATTTGTATAGCGCTTTTTACAACAGACATTGTCTCAAAGCAGCTTTACTGGAATATAAAACACAGTACACACACAGTAAAAGTGAGAAATTATCCCAACTGAGCAAGCCACTGAGTGGCGACAATGGCAAGGAAAAACTCCCTAAGATGTTTAAGAGGAAAAAACCTTGAGAGGAACCAGACTCAGAAGGGAACCCATCCTCATCTGGGTAACAACAGATATTCTTAAAGAGACAATTATTGATCTATATGTAATCTGTTTGGCTTAGAAGAAGCCTTTCTCCCAGTAATCTGGATTTGGAGCAGATGAGAGCTCCATCCAGAAGTAGGACCTCCGAGATTGATCATGCAGGTCCGGAGAGCAGAAAGGACCAAGATCTCCAACATCTCCATAAACTCATGTTTAGCTCGACAGAGGGAGAGAAGGAGAGAAAAGATTGTTAAGACTGAGATTTAGCATAATAGAAAGTCTAGTCAGGGTAGTCTAGAGTGAATAAATACGTTTTAAGTCTAGACTTAAACACTGAAACTGTGTCTGAGTCCCGAATATTAAATGGAAGACTGTTCCATAACTGTGGAGCTCTATGAGTGAAAGCTCTTCCCCCTGCTGTAGCCTTCACTATTCGCAGTACAGTCAAATAACCTGCATCTGTGAATCTAAGTAGGCGTGGAGGATCATAGAAGATCAAAAGATCGCTTAAATACTGTGGTGCGAGACCTTTTAGTGCTTTATAGGTTAATAATAGTATTTTAAAATCTATGCGAGATTTAACTGGTAGCCAATGCAGTTTGGATAGGATCGGGGTGATGTGGTCGTATTTCTTGGTTCTAGTTAGAACCCTAGCAGCTGCGTTCTGGACTAACTGGAGTTTCTTTGTTTCTACTGGAACATCCAGACAGTACCGCATTACAATAATCTAATCTAGAGGTGACAAAAGCATGAATTAATATTTCTGCATCATGCAGTGATAATATATTTCTTATCTTAGAGATATTTCTAAGATGAAAGAAGGCTACCCTAGTAATATTATCTACATGAGCATCAAATGATAGACTGGAGTCAATAATCACTCCAAGGTCTTTTACTGCTGCACATGATGAAACAGGAAGTCCATCCAGGGAAACCATGTGATCAGAAACCTTAGTCCTAGCTACACGTGATCCTAACAGAAGTATTTCCGTTTTATCAGAATTGAGTAAGAGGAAGTTAGTTAGCATCCAACGTCTAATGTCCTTCATACAATCCTCAACTTTATTAAGCTGCTGTCTGTCCTCTGGCTTTGCTGAAACATATAGCTGTGTATCATCAGCATAACAGTGGAAACTAATTCCATGTTTACGAATAATTTGACCTAGAGGTAGCATATATAAAGTAAAAAGTAGTGGGCCTAAGACAGAACCTTGTGGAACACCAAATTTAACCTTGCTACGAGTGGAGAAATCTCCATTTACATCAACAAACTGATAACGCTCGGTAAGATAAGACCTGAGCCAAGAGATGACTGTTACCTTAATGCCAATAACATTCTCTAATCTATCAAGGAGAATACTATGATCTATTGTATCAAAAGCAGCACTAAGGTCGAGTAACACAAGTAACGAGACACAACCCTAATCAGAGGCCAGTAGAAGGTCAGTCAAGTTGTTCTTCACTCAAGTTGTTGTCAGTCATATCATTTCTAATGAAAATTATTGTATTAAATTAGAAAAGAATGCAAAATAGAAGCATTTTCACTGTTGATTTTGGACCCCACTGTATGACCGTTTCACTTTTTTCCCCACTCTTTGTTTTTCCTTTTTTTATTGCACTTAATCTCCAACAAGATCATTGAATGTGATTTCCCATACATCAAAATGTCTGTTATCTGTATTTAATGTTAGATGCTGTACAAATACAGTACATAGTTAAATAAATTATTATAAGTAAATATTTTATATTACAGCTTCTCTGCTTAGAAAAAGAAGCTTCCTGAACTGTCCTCCTTACTGTATGTGTTGCCTTTTATGTAGTTTATGAATGTTTTCCTGTCAGAGAGAGTTTGAAGTATAACCCCCTAAAAACACTGAACTATTCCAAGAATCATTGAGGGGCACTTTTTTTTCAACTAAGAATGTAGACGTGGTTTAAATATACACTCACTTAGAGGACACAATAGCCTTTGCCCCACTCCTGCCTTTATCTGTATAAATCATCACAGACCTGAACAAATATAAAAGAATGCAGGGCTTACAAATATTTCTATAATTATGTCTTCATCTGACAGCACAACCAGTGGGAGGAAAAAGATTTCCTCCCACTGGTATTTGACTCTATAAATATTCCATTAATTTGCTGCGTGAAAGAGACAGAAAATTCCTGTTAACTAATACAGATTTGCAGAGATAGGTTAGGCATGTAATCGAATTCCCTTCCTTACGTGGTTTGTTAAATGAGCCATAGCAGGTGTAAAATCTGAATGAAGTGTATTTATTAACCACTCTTATACAAGAGCCAGTTTGATAGAAATAATTTGAGAAAAAAAAAAAACAACAACAACCAACCGGGAGAACTGAAAAGTGAGAATAATAACAGACAAGCAGAAAAAAGTATAAAGACAATAATTTTTAATCACACCCGGTTTATTATTTACTAAAACACTGAAAACCAGATGTTATATTCACAAAGAAAAATATATTAACCCTTTCTTGCACAGATTTTTATTATGAAAACCTCACATGCTTAAAAATCAAGGTTCTGATTAAAACCAAAATGGGTTTTACTGGTGCTTTAAAGAACGTAGAAATGGTTCTTTACAGTGGTGCCAGGAGGAGACTTGTTATCATACATTCTCTAAAAACCTTTAATTAGTGCTTTAAGGAACCAAAGTAAGGCTCTTAAGAGTTATGCCAGGAGAACCTTTTCCAGTCCCACAAAGAGCATTATAGGGTTCTTTAACCTGTTCTTTAACACTGCTATGAAGAACTTATAATGAACCATAAATATTTTTTTTTATCTCCAAAGATCCAGATAGCTCAACTCAAGAACCTTATACAATTAACAATGGTTCTTGACAAGTGGTGCTGTACAGAACCATTAAAACCTATATTTTACGTGTGTAGGACTGCAATTTTTAAGAAGAGTTTGCACTCAAGTCTCCATCATTGAACAGTTAATAACTTTAATTTGCTACAACAGACTTTAAGTTAAAACTAGAAGGAATGCTCATACTCAAGTTATTGTTCACACAATTAGCACCTTTTGACTCAATAGTACACAGTTATAGAAGTGAAATTATTTATAATCGCACTGCCCGGTTTCACCAAGAGGAGGATGGGTTCCTCTCAAAGTTTCTTCATGTTGCCTCAGGGAATTTTTCCTTGATATTGTTGCCTCTGGCTTGCTCATTACGAATAAATTTATACATTTCAAATTTATATTTGGAATTTATATATTGCTGTAAAGCATGCTTTGTAACAATAAAAGTGCTATACAAATACAATTGGATTTAATTGAATAATTTCCACACTTAGGGTTAGGGTTAGGGTTAGGTTGTAACACGGTGTAAATTACCATAACACTCTGTAGACGTTTTGTCATTCTCAGGACTATTCGTCATTCTCAAAACAAAGTTATACACAAATTTAACAAAAAGTAAAGTAAATAGTCCATCCATCCATCTTCAACCGCTTACTCCTCTTCAGGGTCACGGGGAACCTGGAGCCTATCCCAGGAGGCATCGGGCACAAGGCGGGGTACACCCTGGACAGGGTGCCAGTCCATCGCAGGGCACAATCACATACACACTCTCACACCCATTCATACACTACGGACACTTTAGACACGCCAATCAATAGTGTTTTTTTTTTTTACAGAATCAACTAAAAAAATATTTTTAGCTATCTTTTTTAACTAGTGTTTTTTTTTCTTCAAAATGGTCAAATTGACATGTTCCAAAATTATATTTTTAAACAGATTTTTGTCTTTAGCATTACATATTTTAGACCTGAATGTTAAACATTTTGAACATTGAAAGATACTGTTTCAGCCTTTTTGTGCTCATGGGAAATCTGCTTACCTTTTAATAGTTGATATTTAGATTTTTACTCAGAATAAAATGGGGGCCAACCAATGCATGCTCAAACAAATATATCTCCTACAAAACAGATAAACTGGTTTAAAATGAATAACTCTTTCCCCAAACTACCCCCATAATTTCCACCAGGAAAACATATTTGATGTGTCAGCATTTGATTTTGCTTAAAAATGTAGAGTATATATAACCATGAGTCACATGAGTCACAAGGCCTCTACATCAGCTAATCAGTGGAGATATTAGGATAGCAAAAATATTGTCTGCAATGATTCCCAATAGCAGTAGAAAGCGCTCTTATTGCTTGATACAGTTGCAGTTCATCATCATTGTTTTATGTGGCTAAGTACAGTAGCTGAGATTTGGGTAAACTTTAATCTCCAGTGGTGTTTAAAGGGTGAAGTGACTGCATTCTTTACAACTCCACAATCTTTGAAATTCTTCCACATGAAACATTGGCATGAAATATTTGTAAAGCTCCTTGTTGTCATCAATACAGGAAAATTATTTGTGCTATTAATCACAGGTAGCAGATATTTGGGATTGTCAGTGATAGTGCTGAAATGTTTTGTGAATTACACTTAGGAAGAAATATAACAGTCTTAGTGGTCTTACAGTAATTCTTTGTAAATACTGCTTTATACCAGAGCACGGTTGAAATCTTAAATCTGATTGGTCAGACAAAGTGTGCTATTTTTGCATAACAGCACAGCTCAGACAGTAGTTCTGACTATAACATGAAAGTTTATATTGATGTGCTCTTTCTAATATATTATTGTTTCCATAGTAACAACTTATTCATAGGGATTTGTATAGCGGGCATGCCATATAATTTAATATTAATAAATTGTTCTAGAGAAGTTCCTAAAAAAAAGAAAAGCATATAATCGTTCATGTTGTGAAGTTCTTTGTTAGGAGACATTTAAGTAATATTTATGAAAGGAGTCCCCGGTATCAAGGCTTTTTACTGGTCTGCTTTGCAAAGTTTCCCAGCTCAGGAGTATCTTTAGGACAGCAGTTTTTCGGTGAAGTGACGATCTGCATTTTTGAGGAAGAGAAAGAAAAGAGACAGGGATCAGGGAAGGACTGTTTATTGTTGCTATAATATAGTAAGTAATAACAGGAATTAACTTGTCTCATTGACATTCCACAACATTACATCTAACTATAAATGCCCAGACAGGAATTTCTTTTTAATGTTTCTTGTTTCTTTTCCTTTTCACCTGTTCCCGTTACAACATTCACAAAACATACAGCATCATGAATAACAAGGAGCTATCAAAATAAGTCCAGTATGAAGGGGGATGAAAACATACAATATATATATAAGACATAAACCACCTAGAACATTATTCTCAGCTCATACAAGTTAAAAGACAGAAACTTCTTAAGACAATATTAAGTTTTTTATATGTCAAACTCTTTAGACAATTGCATTTTAAGAATGATTGGGACTGCTGGTAAATCTTTTTGGCTCTATCAGTTTATAAATCATTTCCAGTAGGTACTAAATTATAGTTTCATTTTATGATAAAAGGAGAAAAGAATCATATCACCTCCATCTCTTAAACCACACATGCACATTCTTGGCCTGAATGAATGAATGTTGTAGTGTTGTATTGTTGCAGAATCATACCAGCCTTATCAGAGAACTGTTTAGTGTAAACAATGCATTCCTTTGAATTGGGGAAATAAGGGTTATTTGGAACATCACAAGGCTCCTAAAACACCTTCTCTTTCACTTATCCACAGAGGAATGTGTTTTAACAAATGCTTTGTTTGAAAGGGTAGAAATTTCAGATATCATACCACTATACATTCACATAAACATGTGAGTCTGAGCTGAGTAAGAAAGTTAAGCTGAACTCTTAAGGACCCTCCTATATACTTTCCATATGTTATTGTCTCTCAAATATTTTCTCATGACCCTTTTCATTGTTCATGAGCAAGTTTGGTAGTGTGTATAATCCAACTTTTTTTTTTTAAACCTGCATCACAATTGCATTGGTTTGAAAAGCAAATCTTATGTGACTAGTTAAAAATGATGGCAAAACAGCAGATACTGTTATCCTATTCAGTCCATTTTTTATTTTATTTTTCATTTCCTAATTGTTACAAACAAGTAGAACTTGACACCAACGGTTCCGATGCAGATTCTAATGCCGCCAAGAAGTCTAGTCCTTTTTGTTACTCATTTCTATGCCTGAAATACCATGAAAATATATTTTGAACAGGAAGGAAACTGTTAAAGAAAAACTATCTCAGACATTTGACCTTGCTGTGATCCTATTTGGATCAATTCCAAAATCTATGTAAATTCCATATAAACCCTAAAAACATTCAACCACTCGTTGTTCAGATATCTCTCTAACAAAAATCTCGAATTGGTATATGGATGGACAGACAGTCCGAAAACTGGTGTTCCAGTTTATCCCAAAGGTGTTCAGTGCAGTTGAGGTCAGGGCTCAGGGCTGAGTTCTTGAACTCCAGCCTTGGCAAAACATGTCTTCATAGAACTCGCTTTGTACACAGAGGCACTGTCATGTTGGAACAGGTTTGGGTTTCTCTTTCAAAGGGCTGTTCCAAAGTTAATTACCATAAACCGTAAGGGTTAGAATACCAGCAGAAATGATCATTCATTCAACTTTATTAACTGCTTTGTTCTGGTCAGGGTTGCAATGGATCTAGAGCCTTTCCCAGGAATACTGGGCACTAGGCCCATCTAGTGCATGACCCCATGAACACACACACCCACAGACATTCATTCACATTCATTCATAGCCAATCCACACCACTTTACATGCATGTTTTTGAGACATGGGAGGGAAGAACCTGTAACCTTTATGGACATACAAGTTCTCCAGAACATATAGGCAGAGACTGAGTACAGGATTAAATTAGGGGCCCTGGAGCTGTGAGGCAGCAACATTACCCTGTGTCCCATCATGCCACCCAGAAATTACACATTCCATCCATCATCTGTATTACGTATCCTACTCAGGGTCGTGGGGAGCCTGAAGTCTATCCCAGGGAACTCAGAGAACATGGCAAGGGACACCCTGGCCGGGGTGCCAAGCCATCGCAAGGGAAAAAACACGTTTTATTTTTAAATTAGACAGAATATGGTCGAAAAAAATGGCACTGGCGGTCAAGGTTAACCAGGAGAACCAACAAGAATAATAATGGAAAAACTCAAACTGCATTCAAATAAGGAAAGATTACACCAATAGTATTGTTTATTTATGACAACACTGTGACCTTTCAATGGAGAGATTATTCACCCACACAGTGATAAGAAGTGGTGTACAAGATAGAGGAAAGAATGAACAGTGATTACATTTAAGAGAAGGAGGGACGCTGCTAGTCCTTTAAAGCGTAGGATGGAGATACAGCTGAAACAATGAGACTGACGAAAGACCAAACCACTTTGTCATGTAGCTATTGCCCTAGATAACCACAGATGACTCTTTAGTAAAAATAATAATAATAATAATAATAATAATTATATATATATATATACATATATATATATATATATAT
>JAFFST010050335.1:61073-71399 GCA_022414735.1 Noturus placidus | reverse complement strand
ATATATAATTATTATTATTATTATTATTATTATTTTTACTAAAGAGTCATCTGTGGTTATCTAGGGCAATAGCTACATGACAAAGTGGTTTGGTCTTTCGTCAGTCTCATTGTTTCAGCTGTATCTCCATCCTACGCTTTAAAGGACTAGCAGCGTCCCTCCTTCTCTTAAATGTAATCACTGTTCATATATATATATATATATTAAAAATAGAATCCACTGTTTTCTCAGAAAGTACCTGCAATGACTAAGGTAAATTGACACACAGAAAGAACAGTCCCTATCATCTTATCATTTCACAGCCACTGAGGTTGGGGCTTTTTTTGCTTTTTTTTTTTTTGAAAAAACTGTGCAAATTATATACAAATGCTATTTAATGTATCATGTATGACATTTAATGAAAAGATACTGAAACTCCTAATTGTTTTGACTGTCTTGTAACTTTCATTTTGTAATGTTGTAGAATGAAGATAATAATTACAGTGCAGTATAATCCATAATATTTAAGGAATTTAATAGTGCTATAGAAATACTTATAGTGAGGAAAAATAGTTATTTGGACACTTTTGTTTTTGTTATTTAATATGCTTTCTGTGCATATATCTATTTCAAATCATGTCACTGAGTTTGTACTTATATGATTTATATGTATTTATATAATATGAACAAAAAGTATGTATGCATAAATATGTTTTAATGTTTAAAAAACTTATTTAATTAAGGAAAACATAATCAAACACTACAATATATTGAAATATATTTATACAGGTAAAAGTTACATAAAAATAAATGTAGTAGTGCAATTGATTGGCATGCTTATAAAACAAATGTCCATTGGCTTGGAAGATTTCACACAAGAAGTAGCAGTCATGGCAAAGGTGACGGACCTTCTACAAAATTCTCAGGGACAACATTATAAAACAACACGTGAGTGCAAATAACTACAGAGCCATAGCAAATACATTAAACATCCCTATCAGTACAATAAATGCAGGTGGAAAGGTCATGGAACCACAAGTAACCAAAACATTTCAACATGCAAGATTTCACAAACTTTCTCAGACTAATGATAAGGATAGTAAGAGTGGAGCCAGAAGTTGCTTGAAAAGAGTTGCAGGATGACCCGAAAGCATCAGGAACACAGAGAATAATAAGTAATAAACTGTAGTCATCTTTGTTCCTACACTTAAAGCAAAACACCTCTGTTAAAAAAAAGCATTTAGACAAATCAGAACTCTTTGGCAATAATTAAGCTTGTCATGTTTTGGAGAAAGAAGTGTTGCACATATTATACCAAAAACACCATACCCACAGTAAAGTATGCAGGTGGGAGAATCATGATACAGGGCTGCTTCTCTGCATACAGTACTGGGGCATTACATGTCACAGAATGAAACATTAATGGAGCAATGCACTGGGACATACTAGAGAATTTACTCTCCTCTATCCTGATTTGAATCCAACTGAAAATTCATGAAGGATTTTGAAATTGCAGATCCACCCTTGTAACATTGGGGAAGACTACTGCCAAGAGAAATCAGCTTGAATTGAAACAGAATTTAAGTAGAAGTTAACCAGAAGTTAAGTACTTCTTACTGTAAACATCTCGAAGTTATAATTGCACTAGGACTAATACTGGCAAATTGTGGTGTCTAAACCTTTTTTCAGTTTATTTTTTAAAATAATATATTTGTTTATACATATGGACACATACCGTTTTGTTCATATTAATTAACTGCAAAGTCAAAAGAAATGTGTATAAATCTAAAATGGATATATGCTGAGAAAGTATATATAAATCAGTGGTTTGTATGCAAAGCCCACAGGGAGAAACCTTAGGGAGAAAAGGAGAAACCTGCCCTTTCTTAGGCTGCATCCGAAATCACGTACTACCCTACTACACAGGCGAAAAGCAGTACGGTAGAGGGGTAATATGTACGAATTCTCTGTAGGCGGAAAACTATAGGTGAAAAATATCCAGTTGGCGTACTACTTCTGGCGAGATTTTATGGTGTACAACCGATGGACACTATGCAATTAAAAAATCCCATAATGGAATGGGACGAGTCCAGAAAAAATTGCATTGGCTCTTTTTAAGTATTAAACCTTGGTTAAACAGGACTTGTTTAACAATACTCAAATAAATTATTAACTCGTTGAAGGTTTAAACAAGAAAACAACTGTCACAGCATTTGAAACCGTTTTTGTAATGTCCATCATGCTTTAGCCAGCCAAACTAATGGCAATGAATTAACCTCAGCCTGTTAACACTGCCCATTGTGGCTATTTAGAACTAAAGCAGGCACACAGTCACACTGGAGGCAGGCCTGGAGAAAAAGTGTTCTTTTATTTACGCCAAAAGTCAGTAAGTGGATGGGAGGGGTGTGTTAAGGGGGTGAGCAGGTGCAGGACATGGCCTTCCTGGTGTGAATTGCGGCTTGCGGGTTGCAGCAGTGTTGAGGCGGTGCCTAGAGCGACATGAGTGGACCTTGGGCACCAGAGCATTGTCTTCTTCATTGTCTTCCTGGTTGGCCTCTGAATGAGAGAGAGAGAGAGAGAGAGAGAAAGAGAGAGAGAGAGAGATGTGTGTTACTTTTGATAGAAATGGAGATGCGGCTCACCTCAGCATGCTGGACCTTCCCGTTTATATCCTCATATCTTCTCTGGGAGGGTGAAGAGCAGCCGCTCCACTCACAAGCTTCCAGTTGTGTGTGCTTTTGCCGCCCCACATAGTAGCCATGTGCTTTCCTGCTGTCCAAAACTTTCAAGGTGCTGAAGAGGCATTGTCCTTTCAGCACCCTACCGGCAGTTTTGTGTGGAGCGTGATGTCTTTGAAATGTGTGGGCTGTATTCTCGCCATCACAGGGGGGCATGGTCAGTGGAAGTGGCACCCTTCCAGGTAATACCAGAGCTCCTCTATGGCCCACTTTATTGCGAGAGCTTCTCATTCCATGATGGCGTACTTATGATTGGCAAGGGTTAGCTTCCTGCTGACATAGAGGACTGGGTGCTGCTCTCCGTCAAATGTCTGGGACAGGACCGCTCCCAGCCTTATCTCAAAGGTGTCTGTGTGGACTGTGAAAGGCACATTGAAGTTGGGGTTCCTGAGAACAGGAGAGCTGGCCTGGAACACCTGATCCGTTTTGTCAGTCCTCCCTACCTGGTCTGACTGGCCCTTCTTGGTGAGATCTGAGAGGGGGAAACTAGAGAAGAGAAATTAGACATGAACTTTTGGTAATACCCCACCAGCCAAAAGAAGCCACATATGTGCTTTTTGGATGTGGGCCAGGGGTAGTTCTTCACTGCCTCTATTTTCTTTTCTTGTGGTTTCAAGAGCCCCTGGCTGATGCTGTACCCCAGGTACTGTGCCTTTCTCAGGTTTTTCATGTGTTGGCCATCAATGTGGCTTTCCGTAGGCTCTATAGTACTTCACTGATGTAATGGAAGTGGTCTGCCCAGTTGGTGGAGTAGATGATGCCATCATCCAGATATGCTGCCGCATATAATCTGTGTGGTCCAGCAGGCATTGGAAGGTTGTGGGAGCTCCATGCAGGCTAAAAATGGGAACCTTATCTGATGGCAGTTTTGGCCTTATCATCCAGTCTTCAGGTCAAGAATGGAGAAAAACCAGTCTCTCCCCAGGCACTCCACCAGGTTGTCGACTCTGTACAGGGTGTAGCTGTCAAAGTCTTATACTGCATTCAAGCACCTGAAGTCATTACACAGCCAGAGGCTGCCATCTGACTTTGGGACCACCACAATGGGGCTGAACCAGGGGCTTGATGATTCTTTGATCATTCCATCCTGGAGCATTTGGATGATTCCCTCTTCAATAGCATGACAGTGAGCTTCTGAGATGTGGTAGGGCTGCTGTCTAACCACCACTCCCAGGGGGTTTCTTTATCTTATGCTACACCAGGTGGGTCAGTCCCGGTGTAGTGGAGAAGATGTCTGCGTGTTGGTCCACTAGTTCTGTTAGCTCCTGGTTCTGACTTGGGCTCAGATCCTTACTTCACTGGACCAAGGTACACTCAGGGGGACCTGGGTAGTCAGTGGGAAATGCAGAGTCTTCCGGAGCTGGCAGGACATATTTCTTTAACAAGATGATGTAGTATACTTGAGTGGTTGTGTGCTTACTGGGCTGTTTCAGACTGTAGTTCACCGGGCATATTCTCTCCAGGACTGTGCATGCGCCTAGCCAGTGGGCCAGGAATTTAAAGGAAGTATGTGGGAGCTGGTGAAGCACTTGATCCCCTTGGCTGTAATTCCCTGGGCTGGGCCAGCCTGTTGTAGGCCTTTTGCTGGTCTTGTTGGGCAGTGTCCATGTGCTCCCTGATGACCGGTGTCACTCTGATGATCTGCTCTCACATTTCCGGGACATATTCCACTAGGGAGCAATACGGGGAGGGTTGTTCTTCCCATGCCTTCCGGATCATGTCCAGCAGTCCTTGAGGTTGCTGTCCAAAGAGGAGCTTGAAAGGGGTGAAGCCGGTGGAGGCATGAGGGGTTTTTCAGACAGTGAAGAGCACATAGGGAAGGAGTAGGTTTCAGTTCCGCCCCTCCTCACCTACCACCCACTTCAGTATCTGCTTGAGAGTGAGGTCCTGAGATGCTTCACCTGCAACAACCAGCACAGATCATTCATTAACATGGATATAAATGGCGTACCTTGGTTAGTGAGCAAGTCTTTGGGGATCCCAACATGGCTGAACAGCAGCATGAGCTCCCTCATGATTTTTCAGGTGGTGGCTTTCTGTAGGAGGACTGCCTAGGGGTATCTCGTGCCATTGTCCAGGATCACCAGGATGTATAGTACTCAAGACCCCGAGCGGACTTTGATATCGACACAACCAGATCCATGCCTATGCTCTCAACGGGGATGCTGGAGCGGGATAAGGGGCATTTAGGGGTGTACTGACACTGGGGACACTCTTTGCAGAAGGCTCAGACTTCTGCGTCCATACCGGGCCAGAGGAGCCTGTCACAAAGATTTCCAGGATGCTTCAGAGGCCCATGACGTGGATGCGTGTCGGCCAGGTGAATTAGGGGTTGGGTTTGGGATCGGGGAATCACCAGCAGATGGCAGATCTGGCACCCGATAGTAGTAGAGAGCCCGTTCTCAACTAGCAAGAAGGAGACTGTGGCCCGTTGGTCAGCGAAGTGGTTGACCCCCGCTATCTGCCGCACCTATCCCCAACAGTGTCTCAGCTGGTCTTCCTCCTTCTGCTCACGCCAAGGTTCCCTCCATGAGTGACCTTGAGTGAAACACAAATGAATCAGGGTTAGGAGGAGAGGGTGTCTCACCTGATCAGGTGTCGGAGTCCCCTCTTCCATGGGCCATGCAGGCCTGCTAGACCTGGATCTATGTGGCAGGTGCCTTCTGCTAAATTATCTGAGTCTTCGTAGGGAACCCTGGCCAATTCTGAAACGAGCAGCAGGGGGATGTGCAGTTCAAGCATGCTCGATGAGGAGGGGCCACTCTCTGGTCAATGTAGTCAGGTGCACTTTGGCCACAGGGACCTCGTTAATATCCCTGTTTATGCAGGTGACCAAAAGAGTCCCTGTGGTCCTGAGAGTTTCCAACAGGGAGTTGTGCGGGGCAGGGTCACGCTGTGACTGGGTGACCATTCACCTTGACAGGGAGCACGGGTATGTTGGGCAGGGACCTCATGTGTAGGGCACATCCAGCCATCCAGAACTTCTTGAGAGGATGCTCTGTTCGGCTAAGTGGGCATGGATATGTCCCGAGGTGTTTCATAAGCAGGGCGTCTGTTGGTGCAGTTTCTCTTCCTGTAGCAATCGAGGTCTGGTTGGTGGGGAGGCTGAATTCAGCAGGCCTCTGGGTTGAATTCCCACCGCCCAAGCACACTCGAGGCTTTCTATCATCTCTCGGGGTGTGTCAACGCCTCTCATCCCCATGGTTATCTGCTCTTGGGGCAGAAAAGGCCTCAAAAACTGGACAGCAAGCATATGCTCGATGACCTCTGTTATGGGGCACCATTCTGGTTGGAACCATCACTTGGTGATATGGAGCAGTGAGTCAATCTAGGCTCATGGGGTGGAAGGTCCAGCGGTGGTACTCTGCCACCACAGTGGTAGAAGACAGACCACAACGGGCGAGCATATTTGCTTTCAATATTTTATAATCCACTGCTTTGGCCACAGAGAGGGTGTAGTAGGCCTTCTGTGCTTCCACCAGAGGAGTGGAGCAAGGATCTGGGCCCAGGCTTCTTCTTCCCAGTTCTTACATAGGGCAACCCACTCAAAGGTCTCCAAATAGGCCTCCAAGTCATCCTCGATGCAGAGATTTGTGAGCAAATGCTGGTCATCCTGGCAGGGATGTGGGAGAGGAACCAATGTGGTGGAGCATGGCTTCTTTTTCAGGACCAGCAGCTCTTGTCTGGCCATATAGAGGCTCTGGACCAGCTTCTGGGTCACTGCCTGTGGCTGGATGTTCATCTCCAGCAGATGCTGGATCCATCGTGTGTTGTGGGGATTTTATTTAGCATTTTATTTATTTAATTGGTGAGGTTTTTTTTTTTGTTTGTTTTTTGTTTGTGTCTGTGCTCTTGTACCTGCTTTCTCCACCAGTGTGTCTGTTCAGAACTAAAGCCGGGCAGAACACAGACACACAGGAGGCAGAAATGGGAAAAAAGTGCCCTTTTATTTATGTCAAAGTCTAAATAAGAGAGAGAGAGAGAGAGAGAGAGAGAGAGAGAGAGAGAGAGAGAGAGATGTGTCTTAGTTGTGTTAGAAATTGAAATGCTGGATGTGTCCTTTTATATCCTCCTATCTTATCTGGGAGGGTGAAGACCAGCCGCTCCACTCATGAGTTGTCAGCCGAGTGTACTTCTGCCACCTTGCCTTGTATCCATGTACTTTCCTGCTGTCCAAAACATTCAGGGTGTTAAAGTGGCGCTGTCCTTTCAGCACCCTGCTGTCAGTTTTGTGAGGACCATGACATCTTTGAAATACACCCGCTGCAGGCTCACCATCACACCACATTAAATTATTAATTCAGTTAACTTTCCTGATGTGCATTTTGCCGTTAGTGTAGTTACTTTAATCTGGTGGTCCCTTTAAGATTATTGTGTTTATGAAAACGTTGAAGATCACATGACAACGCTAACATACCGGATGCAGTATTTCCGGGGTTGTATTCATACTACACACATTCCTATTTAGTACATACTGTTTCAACAGCCATACAGAAGGTACTGAATCAAATGCAGTACCTACTGTCACAGTACGCAAAATTGGATGCAGCTTTACTGTCCTCCAGAGCCAGGAAGTGAGAAAAAGATTCATCTCAGCCTCTCACACCCAGAACCTAATTTGATCTCCTTCCCTGTGTGTCAAAACCAGCACACACCGGAAAAGCTTCTCTCCATATGTAATCAGACTTATGAACACTTAACTGCTTCACAAACATGATGACGGTGTCTCTGTCAGCATTGTTGTTTATGATCAAGATGCAAGTTCTTCTTGCTCCGTTTCATAATTATATTTTGAAAGGTGCCACATTTGGTTTTGTAAGTTGTATAGCACTATCCAGTTGCAAATGGGTCACCACCATTTTAAAGAGTTTCTCTTACAGTGGCACCTGCAAATGGGCAGTGGACATCCCAGGTCCATTTTTGGATGTTGTTGAGACCACAGCTGAATATGGCAATTCAGCTCCTAGGTCCTTATCAGCTTGGAAGAATCTCTCAGTTCTAGCTGTAGACCTAGTATTCTCAGATTCCTCTAATGAGTAACAGGAATGATAACCAGTCATTGCTCGTCTCTGTTGAAGGACATATGCCTCTGAGTGCCATGGTCTCAACTTCTGAATCATCAATTTCTGCTCAGCCATGCTTGCCACCAGGTTATCAATTCATCTAGAAAGTAAATCCGGGCTACTTGTTGTGTTTATCAGTCTTTTCTGGATGTGGCAAATTGTGATTAACAAGTTGTCTAGGCGGCAGGGTTTGGATCAGGTTTGATTCCAAGTCACGGTCTGAATCTGCAGGCCGAGCGCACTGGGATGGGATGTCCATGCCAAACACTGCGCTTTTAAAATGGTCAATTCCATGATCAAGCTGGTGCCTGCCTTGAGCTTCTAGATCTGGGGTCTTCAATCGTATCCACAAGGGACCAGTGTGACTTTCCATCCAAACAGAAGTCACACCTGATTCCACTTGTTTAATCAGTTCATCTTGGACTCCAATCAACTATCAAGTGTGCCTCCTATTTGGTTGAAATGAAAGCCTGCAGCCACACTGGCCCTTTGTGAATAAGATTGAAGACCCCTGTTATAGAGGATTCAGACACTGGTACATAAGTTTTAAGCTTGCACCATGGTGTGCCTACCCTTTTGTGTATCATGAGGGGATTCTTATATAGAAGGAAAACCTTCTCCAGCCCCAGAGCTATGTATTAGTAGCTATCCAGCTAACCTAGAAAACTAAACTAAGAACAATTTGTGGTTCTGCAAGGGGAAAACACTGAACCATGCTAGTGGTTTCAAAAGAATAGCAGTTGATGTGGATTACTCTGAGTAAATAACACCAAGCGAGAGCCTAAAACAGTGAGTGACTGGAGAGAAACCAATGATGTGTGTTAGCGAAATCCAGCTAACTTAGCCAGCTCAGTAGTATAAGCTTGTGGTGTGGTGAGAGAAAAGCATTTCAAATGCTAGTGACATGTAGTCACAGGCCTGCTGGTTTGCTAGACAGTGGAAGAAGTGAAATCCTCTATGAATGAGGGGTGAGTGCTGCTACTTATCAAGAATGTAGAGCAAGTTCGTAGAGATAACAATCAAACAGCACTGTGAGTGATGCTAAATTTAAGACAATTTAATCTGGCAATACTAATCAACTTCTTAGGTGTGTTTGGAGATGATCACGATTAGTACACCTGACAAGTGTCATCTTAAGTCATTTTTTTAGTGAGGTATGAAGTGTGATGTGCTGTTTTCTTATCTTCTATCTTATGCACACTCTCTCTTTTCTGTCCTTTTTTTCTTTACCCCAGCCTGATGTAACAGTGACGAATTTCAAGTACAACTTTGAAACATGTTGATCCTGTGACTTTTTTGTGCCCTGCCCATCATCCCTATACTGATCTTTGAGACAAGCATGTTCTTTGGCTACTCTACCTGTGTGGCATTTCATAGAATGTAGACGAACATGATTAATGCGGCACGTGCATATTTGTTGGTAGTATAACGAGAACGTGCCTACAGGACTGTCCTTTTGCTTACACCATTGTCCCAGACTGTGATAGAACTATAAAATAAAGCACTGCACAGGGCTTCATGGCCTGATAATTACTGGTAGAAGCATAAAGTTGTGAGAAACATTGTGCGAAAATCCCTTTTGTCATTTATTTTGAACAAAAAAAAAAAAGATAAAAAAAATAGTCAGTGAATGGAATATTTTTATTATTATTATTTTATATATATATATATATATATTTTAACATACAGTAAAAAAAAATCTGAAAAAGTCTGAACTTCACCAAGAACCAATCTCTGGTGTTGGCAAAATGTGTGGTTTTCACTGAGAGACTGGTTATATTGAAAAACACCTGAAACCAGTATAAAATATGGTGGTGCATTATTGATGTTTTGGGGATGTCTTGCTGGTGGTCAAGGGAATCATGATGGTTCTTTGAATGCATCATGAATAAGAAGCAAGATATTTGGCAGATATGGTAGGGTCCACTTTTTTGGGGTTTTATTTTTTTCTTTTAAAATAGGAGCTAAACAAAATTCTTTAGAATTTTGAAATATCTAAAACAAAGAAAGTAAATATCCAATATCTTGAATATTTAACATTCAGTTAATAGCCACTGTTTCTAGGTTCTTATTTGAAAGTAAGCAAATGTATGATATTGACCATGTTAACTGCTTTGTACAAAAGATCAGATTTTCCTCGTCTAATCTCTTCTATTGAACCACATGTTCAGATGATACTCCAAAGGATTGGATCTAAAATGGAGCATAAGGAATTGCACAAAATTTTGGAGTCCATGCCAGCTTGAGTGCACACCATCGTTAAAACATAAATAGGGCATACCAAATACTGAATTTTATGTAAATATTTTCAGCTATATTAGTACAGTGGTGTGAAAAAGTGCTTGCTCCCTTCCTCATTTCCTGTTCCTTTGCATGTTTGTCACACTTAAGTGTTTCGGAACATCAAACCAATTTAAACAATAGTCAAGGACAACACAAGTAAACACAAAATGCAATTTGTAAATGAAGGTGTTTATTATTAAAGGTGAAAAAAAATCCAAACCATCATAATAATAATAATAATAATAATAAGTCCTGATTTTATA
>JAFFST010050335.1:31036-45843 GCA_022414735.1 Noturus placidus | reverse complement strand
AAGTTTACATTTTTCACACATGTCAGGAACATTGGGATATATTTTAGATAGTTTACTCCTAGAGAGGTGAGCTCTATGGACCACTTTAAATTGTATGAAACTAAGTCTAGCACAGGAGGTGGTGGTCCGTATATTATCTAACACTCTGCCCCAGTAATCATCCTCAAGCTCCAGACCCAATTCCTCCTCCCAATGGTTTTAACATTGTTAGAATAGTCCTGAGGCCAAATCGTTGCATATATCTGTGAAATAACGCCCCTTTTACGAGGATTCAGCTTGAACACCTCTTCCATGCAGACTTTATAGGTAGGGAGGGAAACCCAGTGAATAGGGAGGAGAAAGAAACGGAAAAGGTGAGATGGAGGCAGTCTGTATGACGAGGATAATTCAGAAAAATTCGCAAACACATTGTTGATGAAAAGATCCTCAAAGCCTTTCAGACCCTTCTGTTCCCAAAGAGAGAATGTGGAGTCTATAAAGGAGGGGGGAAAGAGGGGGTTATTACATATAGGCACCCCGATTGAGGCCGAGATAGATTTAAAATGACGGCGAAACTGGTAGAAAATTTTCAGGGAGGTACATACTATAGGATTATCTGTGCATTGTGAAAGGGCTATTGGAAGGGAGGAGAACACCAGAGCAGGGAGGGAGGTCGAAATACAAGACTGTGCTTCTAAGTGGTACCAACCTCTTGAGCACTATGAAAAGATATTCCCATTCGATCCTATCAAACGCCTTCTCTGCGTCCAAAGAGATGACCACTTCAGAGGAGTCACAGTTCTGTTTTGAATACAAAATATTGAATAGAGTACGAATATTAGAAGAGGAATGCCGTCCTTTTACAAATCCGGTTTGCTCCTCTGAAATAATGCGAGGGAGAATCACCTCTAAACGAGAGGCCAGGAGTTTAGCTATGATAATTACTTTTGAACATGAGACTGAATGTAGTTGGTTCATTCTGAACACAGCCACACCCCCAATTATAAAAGGGTGTGCACACAGCTGTTTTGAAATGTAGGCACCTTAGACAAATAAGGAAAATTATTTCTTTAAAACATGAAGGCTTGTGAGTTGTATCATGCTTAGTTTTAATATATCTTATATAGAAATATAAGAATATAGAGATCATATCTTATATTTTATTTATTTAATAATTTGGGAATTATTTAATAAAGAGATATTATTTGGCAAGATCTGCGGCTTAACAGAGCAGAAAAAATGATCAGTTATGTAATATGCTTTTTTCTTAATTTATTTGGATTATGAACCAGCACTTCCCAGCACTTTTATCTATTTGTTTGTTTAATTATTCAGCCTCAGGTTATCAGTACTATACACAGCAGGCCAACACCTTCCACACCTGATCGTTTAACAATCAAATGTTTTGTTATTCAGTGCCTACAGTAATCATAAATCTGGTCATTCATCAACCTATCTGAGCTGAAACAAATGATATAAAATATGACATATCTATTTGAAATGAGGGCATCAATGTTGGGCAAACATGGGCATAGACCTCTGAGGGTTAATCGGAGTGGTACAAAAGAGTTCAGCTTCCACAGAAGTGGAAATGTCCTTCATTCATTGAAATCATTAAATACATTTTCTATTCCTGATTTGCTGTTGCCACTATCTCCAGTTTTCTAAAAACATCTGGGCCAGTGCAACGCCCCTCTCCCTCCCTCCCTCCCTCCCTCTGCTTCCTGTTCTACGGCTGTGCTACATCTTACAGACACAACACAAACAAAGCTGACTACTACACCCCCAACTGATGTGTGTAGGACACATGCCTCTGTAGGCTTAATGCAGTAGAACACTGTGACTGATAATGCTGCACTTGCTGTGTTTAACCTTGTGAAAGGAAAGCATATGCATAAAAGTGCACTTTTAAACAGTATACTGTAATTAAACTAAGTAAATGCTTTAATGTTGCTTCCTTATACATACTTTATTAAATACTAAATGCCAACAAAGTGTGTTTAATTTGAAATTAAGCTATGTGTTTATATATCTTAAGCCTATCTATATTTACTCACCAGTCATTTTAATAGGAACACCTGCTTGTTCATGCAAATAGCAGCAGCCAACCATGCAGCAGCATTGCAGTGCTTACAATTATGCAGATACAAGTCAAAAGCTTCAGTTAATGTTCACATCAGACATCACAATTGGAAATATAATCTCAGTGACTTTGACTGAAACTGCACAGTTGAAGATTAGGCGGGAAATGTGATATTTTTGAGTGTTTAATGCATTTGGTTGTTGATTCTGAGTACTTTTTTAACAACTTGCACTTTGGTAGCTTTAAAGATTTCATTTGTACACAGAGTTGATATGTAAATATTAGTAGGGGCATGGTATCTTAGTAGTTAGCACGATTGTGTCACACCTCCAGGGTTGGGTGTTCATGGCAGTGAATCGCAAGACACGCAACCTCATTATACATGATATAAAGTAATTATTAAAACTACATATATTCATTAACATTTAACAGTAACAGGGGAATGCCACTGAATGTAATGAAGTAAAAAGTACATTTCTCTGATTACAAATGAACTTGAGTAAGAATAGCAAACATCTTCTGGCCAGTTAAACCTACTCTTAAAAAATATATATATTTTTTTCAAAACGTTACTCAAATAAATGTAACAAAGTAAATGTAGCACATTACTACCAACCTCAGCCCACAACCCTGTGTAGGATAAGTGATATAGATGGATGGATGTATATACATTAGTAGTAAACATGATACAATAAATATTCTACTGGATGTATAGATACACATATACATCAGTCCTACTTATACTGCAATTAAAATACACTTGGGTACAGTGTAATTTTATAAAATAACATAATAAGTATGAACTCTTGAGAAGTTTAGTTTAAAATGTATTACTATAGAAATATACATTTTGAAAAGTACTGAAATATATATTTCCCAAAAGTACATCAAATGAAAAATATACGATTTATGTTCTTTACATACTTAAAGTACTCTATTTATAGTCTGGCTTTTATTTTGCCATCATGTGACTCTGGTGCCGTTTTCTGCATCTTCAAATTGGGGGAATCTATTTACGTTTCTATTTACATGCCATTTCACTATTTCCATGGCCTTCCGTGACTTTGAATGCACAGAGAATTCCAAGTTTGTTCCAATCATTATCTAACACACCCATTATTCACGTTTGAGCACCGCTCTGCCTATAATTAATTCCAAAAACTCCCAAGTCATTCACTTTCAAAAAGCTCATAAGCCAAAGTCATCACAGAAAACTGAATCCACTCCCTGTTAAAGCATTGTGTCTGATGTTGACTACTTTCGATAGCTTGAATGCTTTGGCTGACAGTTCAGGCCTGTGGCTGGATCCAGCTTGTTTGAACAAACTCTGCAGTCCTTCCATTAATTTAGGGCAGACGTGCCAGCCTACATACACATCCAGTGTTCATCCCATGGTGGAGAGATTGGCATCTACTCCAGGTTTGAATACAAAATTAAGATTGAGATGCAGATCAAAATAAAGGACTGACGGTTTACAGAACAATCGGACGATGGTTTATTCAGTGTGTCTGGTCTTCTCAAAGAAAAATAATCGGGCTGTGGGTTTGTATCTCATGTACGTGTGCAATAACACACAAGCAACTGAGATACATATCTCAAGGCATTCTCAAATATGTCCTCATGACTCCAGGCTGCTTTGCTTAAACCCTGCTTAGAATACACTGTGCCAGTGACAAATGACCCCTTTGGAAAAATTGCTAGCTACTTTACAAGCTATTTAGAAAAGTAGTTAACTACACTGAAGGAAAAAACTACGGAAAATCATCTGTAACATTTTCATTTTATTGTGAATAGCATTTTATGTAATAACAAAGAGATTTTTCTTTTCTATTTGTAAACTACTGTTAGTAAGAAGTAGTCATAATGATTTAACTGTGAAAGAACAATCATCAAAAAAGCAACAAATACCAAACTGGCTTACTTCACTACTCCTTGTTCAATTCTATAGTTAGCTAGTTTTTTTCTAGCTTAGCAAACTGACATTGGGCCAACATCAGCCATAACACAGGCTCAATGTTGGGCACCAAATTTTTGCTCAACATAATTTTTCCAATGTTTCTTCACCTTGACCAACAGACTTTAAGCCACCTTTAAATCTACCTTACAGTTGGACCAACGTTGGCATGGTTGTTATGAGATGTCCTCCTTTGCCAAAGTTGGGCCACATACCTTTGGTAGGGTTGTTATTAGAATTGCTCCTTTCCCAACATTGACCCAAAGTGTATTGGGTGGTCCAACATAGCCACCCAAAATAGATGCTAGGCCAGTGTCAGTTTGCTACCTTATCTAGTTTTGTAAAAGAGTAGATAGCTACTGGAAAAGATACATTATTCTGAAAATAGCTCAACTACCTCCATGCTATTAAAAAGGTAGTTAAGCTAGTAGCATCACATCTCATTGCTAGTTACTTTCCATCAAACCAACATTTAATTCCTTAAACTTTGCCCTCAAGTTCTATAAAAAAGGTGTGGTTTTTTTTTGGATTTTTTTTAACATACATTCAATGTAGTCCATTTTATTTCCACAGTACGGTATTCTGGATTACATTTTTGTGGATAGACACAATGTGCAGACTCTCTGTGACTCACCTTCTTGTAAACAGGCATCATATTCACTAAACAGGGAGGAATGGAAGAATGTTTTACTTAAAGACTTTTAAGCTGTGATGAGAGATCCCTTAACTTATTTGTCCTTAAGGGAGACGGCCGTTTAAAGAGATATACTGTCTGGCTTTTACACACACACACACACACACACACACACACACACACACAGAGAGAGCGAGAGAATTCCTAACAAACAAAACCAGGAAGGGAAGGAATGTTCAGATATGCGTTCTTACTGTAATCTGTCTACTGAGTTACTGAGTTTGCAGACTGAACTGAATCAGACTGGAGCAAAACAACATTCAATAGGAACACTCTCTCTCTCTCTCTCTCTCTCTCTCTCTCAATGTCTCCCCACCCACTGCAACACACACAAACCTCTGTATCGCTACCTCTATGAGTGTTTCCATTGTGCTGTGCTATAATGGTAGGAAAATACTTACTTACAATGTTTACATTTATTATGAACCAAGATCATATTTACAACCAGTTACCATATTTTATATTATATAAATGTTAAGCTTTTAATTGTCTTAACAACAAATCAGGAGGTTAATTTATGAATTCAAGAAATAGATTAATTAACTTAGTATGTGAAAGCTTTCTCTTCAATTTCTTGGGTAAACTTGTGGACAACTTTTTATTTTTATTTTTTAATTAAATTTGTTTTATTTTATTTATCCAATCCCATAGAAGAGCTACTGTAGCACAATTTTCTGAATAAGTTCATGATGGCTGTGATAGAAAGTTGTCAGAACACACAGTGCATCACAGCTTGCTGCGCATGGAGCTGTCGTAACTGTAGACCGGTCAGAGTGCCCATATTAACCCCTGTCCACCGCTGAAATCACCTGCAATGGGTACATAAGCATCAGAACTGAACCATGGAGCAGTGGAAGAAGGTGGCCTGGTCTGATGAATAACGTTTTATTTTACATCATGTGGATGGCTGGGTGTTTGTGTGTCACTTACCTGGAGAAGAGATGGCACCGGGATGCACTATGAGAAGAAGGCAAGCTGGCAGAGGCAGTGTGATGCTCTGGGCATAGTTCTGCTTGGAATCCTTGGCTCATGGCATTCATATGGATGTTATTTTGACATGTAACATACACTGTACCTAAACGTTGTTGCAGACCAAGTATACCACTTAATGGCAACAATATTCCCTAATGGAAGTGGCCTCTTTCAACAAGATAATGCTCAGTAATGGTTTTAAGTAACATGACAAAGAGTTCAAGGTGTTGATTGTGCCTCCAAATTCCCCAGATCTCAATCCAATCAAGCATCTGTGTGATGTGCTGGACAAACAAGTCTGATCCATGAAGGCCCCACCTTGCAACTTACAGGACTTTTAATATTATGGCTGATTGTTGTACATTTGCAGCCAAAAGAGTGGTATATGAACAATCATTAAAAGCTTGTTACCTTTTTCTGTTAATCAATACTGTGATTTGGTTTAAGTACTGTGGGACAATTCACATTTCATTATTTCAAGCCAGCACCATAATAACAAAATATTGAATTACAATTAGAAAAAATAGAACTAAGTGTAGCTACAGGACAGGCAAGGTGTCACAGCGCCACCAGCCCCGTCCGCTGTCACCAGGGAACTGTCACTCACCTCGCACACACGCAGGCGCACTACCTCGAACTCCACTTCCCATGAGTCACCGCTGTCGCGTCTGCGCTCTCCCTCTCCCAAATTCTGAACGCACGCACCTGTTGCCAATTATTCCACACGCTTCCCTGCCTGTATAAATTCCCCTCAGCCACATTCACCCGACGCGAAGTATACGTCTTATCGACCAGTTCCTTAGCGTTACTAAGCCTACTTTCGTGTTGTGATCCTCCGTTTAACTTGACCGTGATTTCCGCCTATTGACTACGTTTTCTGCCTGCCCCTTTCAAGTCTGTTCGTCCGATCGCCTGACCCTCGCTACTACTTTGACTACATTCTTTACGACTGACCCTAGCCTGTACTTTTCTACTCTGTCGTTGCCATGCACTTTCTCCACACTTCCGCATCTCCCCTGACTGTTTCCTCCCCAGTGTCCAAAAAGTGACACAAGGTAGGCCCTGAATTTTGAGGGACCCAGGAATGCCAACACCAAGCCCATGAAAATGTCAAATCTCAAAGTGCCAAACACTGACAAAAGTTCTGATAATAAGTTCGGGTAATGTACAATACTATACCAGGAACCCCCAAAAAAGCGGGACTTGTATTTGAATTGTTATGTTTTTCAAAATGAAGATAATCTACCTGTTCAGAAGTGAGAAAAGAGAAAACAAGAAATGTGACAATAGCCCAAAATCATTTTGCCCAACAAGCAGCTAGCTTGGCGTTGGAGCTGAAAAACTTTGGGATAAATTGTGACACCAACTGTGTACCAGGCCTTCACAACCAAAATCAATACCTGACTTCACTAATGATCTTGTGGCTGAATGAGCACAAATCCCCACAACCATATTCAAAAATATAGTGTAAAGCCTTACCAGAAGAGTGGAGGCTGTTATAGCAGCTGAGGGGGACAAACTCTATATTGGGATGTTCAACAAGCACATACGATTGTGATGGTTGGTTTTGCACATACATTTGGCCACAATTCAGAAGCTTGATCTACTGTAGCATTACTACTAGCATGCAGAATATAATGGTAATACATTCAGAAGAAGAAGCCTATTCATATTCTATAGTTGCCTAATTGTATTAAAGCTCTGGCACAATGGCATATGAGTAATTAAGACCTAAATTAAAGTTTTGAGTAGCAGAGACATTACAGCATTGTAATACTGCAAGTTAGAATATTAACAGAATGGGTTAAAAAGACATTAATACCTAAAGATTATCATTATTAATTGCTATTTATATATGACTCAGGTGGCTTTAAATTTTTCCTTTTGTGCTATGGATTAGTCCATGCATTAATTCTTTGTTATGAAAGCATTAATTAAACATTAAATCTATGCGTATTTGCAGACCTCATGGGAATCTATTAATCTTTATTCTCTGTTAATATTTAGCAATTTCTCTGCACAAATAGACCATGGCAAAGTACACACACAACCTCCCGCTCACACTGATACAAAGAAATGTACAAAGACGTTCACCTGCAGCCGTGAATACACCTATTTTAGCATTTGGCACAGTTCAATCAAAGAATGCAGGAATGTATGCAGGGTACAAAAAAAACAACGAATATAACAAAGCAAGCAATGTTTTGACAGCCCAAGTGATTAAGAAAGCCTTAATCAGTTTCCATGCTCTTCATATCACTTCCTCTTAACCAACGGAGACATGGTTGTATTTTTCCAATGTTTTCCCTTTCCTACTGTTAAGCGAGACTCTGCAGGAATGTGAAAGGAATGTGCAAAGAGCATCCTGTTGTTTTATTTTTTACACATGTCAGCTTTTAGCACTCTGAAGAAGAACAGAGGTAGAAGGAGCTTTCCAGGCCCGAGTGACATCAGAGTGCAGATGGAAAGGAAGAGACTGATGCAGGTGTACCTACAGTGCATTCCAGCATAATCTCATAATCTTAAGAAGAATTAGAAAAAGATGTATTACATATAAATTTTTATTTTGGGAACAACAATGATCTTGCATGACATCATCAGTTCATGGTGCTATATTCAGTTCAGGGGTTAAATTGGAATTGAACTGGGAGGGAATTTACATTCAGTAATAACCTGTAAGGTAGCAAAATGAACAGACACTGCTTTGATGATCGAACTGCCTGAATAAAGGAATTTTATGAATCTGTAAGGAATACATAAAATACATAAAAAAGGAAAGCATGTATCCACAAAGCAAAGCAATTTCATTATTGTCACTATTAATACCATACTATGATTTACATAATGTATATTTCCATAAAACCAGCAGATTTTCACAGATTTAACCTTTAGGTTTCTCAGTATATAAAGCATCTCCAACACATATCTGTACATGCTCTGTGGCCTCTTCATGCTTCAAGGGCAGTGGCTCAGTGAATAAGATTCTCGGCTATCAATCAGAAGGTTATGAGGTTGAATCTCAGCACTGCCAATCTGCCTCTGTTGGGCCCTTACCTCCTCCAACGGTGCTGTATCATTTCTGATGCAAAATTCTTAATCAGAAGAATGATTGTATTTTTCTTATAACTATAAAGTTTGAGTGCTTGTTTAAGGTAACAAATTTACATTATATGGATACCCTAATATTAGCCATAACATTAAAACCATCGACCTAATCTTGTGTAGATCCCCAAAACAGGCATGGTCTCCACAAGACCTCTGAAGGTGTGCTTTGATATCTGACCCCAAGATGTTAGCAGCAAGTCCTGTAAGTTGCGAGGTGGGGCCTCTATGGGTCAGACTTGTTTGTCCAGAACATCCGACAGATGCTTAATCGGATTTAAATCTGGAGATTTATAGGCCAATTCAACACCTTGAACTCTTTGTCATGTTCCTTTGCGTAGTGCATCCTGGTGCCATCTCTTCCCCAGGTAAGGAATGCACATGAACCATATGATGCAAAAGAAAATGTTATTCATCAGACCAGGCCACCTTCTTCTATTACTCCATGGTCCAGTTCTGAAGCTAATGTACGCATTGTAGGAGCTTTTGGAATTGGACAGGAGTCATACATAGCCCCATACACACCAAGCTGTGATGCACTGTGTTCTGAAACCTTTCTATAACAGCCAGCATTAACATTTTCAGCAGTTTGTGCTATAGTAGCTCTTCTGTGGGATCGGACCAGACAGATTAGCCTTCGCTCCCCACACACATCACTGAGCCTAGGATGCCCATGACCTTGTCACCGATTTACAGATGTAGCTCATGGGTAAAGAGTCTGAGGCTGAGACTATAGAGCATCACAGCTTCTGTGTTCTTTAAACAAGAGAGATGGTTAAATATTTAATTTCAATCTGTCAGCATGGGCCATTCTCTCTGTCAACAAACTGCCATGCAAAACCATATAGGCAGTATTGCTGCCTGGTGCATTGTTTGCACTGCCATATAGATAGGGATAGAGAGTACTTTATTGATCCACAAGGGGAAATTTGGTCATATGGTAAATAGGTTAGTTTTGTATGCCAGCTTTTATTAGGTTTTGTTACATTTTTAATATGTTTCTGAAACCTTTAGGTACAGCCATGAGAGGAATCAAACAGCCAAGCTGTTTGTTATTGGCTCTGGTATTTTTCGACTGCCATCAGAAACCTAGTCTGGCTGGTTCTGTCATAATATAGTCTGTCTGCAGCTGACACACAAGTTAGAAAGCTTTAATCACTGGCCAGAGAGGCAAATGTTAATCTTTGCTGTTAAACAGTAACCAAATGCTCAAAATGTATACTTATCAGTATTGTGCTATTAATGGAGCTTATCTTTTTGATAGAATTAGTTGGAAAACCTCTGAAATGAATATCAACTGTTACTTTGTCTGAGACCCAGACAGCCTCAGAAATGCGTCATCTGAATCTATTAATACTAATAATTATTAATATAGGATACACAATATAAGATCATCAATATTGGACATAAGGATTTCCTGCATTTTTATGTTTTGTTTTATTGTTTTCATGTTTTTGATCATTACCCGAATTTGTCCTTTGGTTGCGGCCTGTGGCAGGTTTCCACCATGTCCTCCATGATTGCAGTATCTGATCACTTTCAGTGTGCCTGATATGTTTACAGTGGCAGAAAGTTTGGTATCATCATTCTGAGCAATCTTGGGGCTACTCCTCTCTCTGTTCTGTGATGTGTCTTTTTTGTTCACTTTGTGTCGTGCTCGTGCAGCTCTGTAGATCCATGGTAAAGCATTCAGAGCAGTGATGCCCAGTGATGCCGTTGCCATATGGACTGTGTGTGCCACACTATGCCTATGCCACTGTAATTAAGTCAATTTTTTTATCATCAATTTTGTGTTTCATGCAAATAATTTTTTTTTTTTTGCAAAGCAACCTTTAATGGTAGAAATGTGTCATAAATTAAACGTCGTCTTCTTACTATTGTTATTATTATTATTATTAATCCATCCTCTACCGTTTACTCCTTTATCGGTGTCATGGGGAACCCGGAGCCTATCCCAGGAGGCATCGGGCACAGGGCGGGGTACACCCTGAACGGGGTGCCAGTCCATCACAGGGCACAATCACATACACAGTCACACACCCATTCATACACTACGGACCTACCATGCATGTGGACTGAGGAAACCGGAGTTCCCGGAGGAAACCCCCAACGCACGGGGAGAACATGCAGACTCCACACATGGCCCTGGTGGGACTCGAACCCCGGACCCTGGAGGTGTGAGGTTAACGTGCTAACCACTAAGCCACCGTGCACCCCTATTTTGTTGTTGTTGTTCATCTGTTTATGGGTTAATTAATTATGTCCTGTAACTTTTATTGCAGTGAAAATGATTTATCCAAATTTGCTATATCCTTAACCAAAATAAACACAAAAGATGCAACAGAACAAATTTCAGTTCCAATAATTTATTTGAGATAAAACCTGTATAAATAAGTAAGCATAATAAATTAAATAAATAACATTTTTTAAAGCATGCTACTTTACAACATGATATAGGCGCTGCAGGCTGTGAACCTAAACATTCAAGTATCTGTGGTCAAGCTGAAGGCTGGAAAAGGACTTTCCCTTGATATCAGAGAAGAAACAGTAGTTGTTGACATAGCACTGAGTTGTTCTGCATGCCAAACACATGCACAAGACAAACAACAAGCTAGAAGCAGTAGATAAAAGGCCTCCCATTAAACACATTCCACTGGAACCCAGTGCTTGTTTCTTATAATGGGAAATTACAAGGACATTAGTTGGCTTTTTCTATTGCAGGAAAAAACAATTACTGCAATTTGTTGGCAAGCTCCAAGCCATTGAAAAGCCGTTTGCACATGTAACTGAAAACACGCAACAGTAACTATGTTAATAATATTTCTGTGTTCACAAAGAGGCCAAGAAAAAAAAACTCCCTCATGAGCCCTGGGTGGTTGATCCATTTCATAAAACAGCTTATATGTGTCCCAAAGAATCCACTGGCAAACTAAGATAAGACAGCATATCAACCTTTGGTCATTGTTATCAAAGAGTAGAAACAAAAGCATAAACTCAGTTTTTTATGATGTCTTCCTCCATAATTCCAGCAACAGCCTGCATAGAGGTAATTAACATTTTCAAGAGAATTTAAATAATATCAAACTCTGATACAGAGAAGTGCATCTGAAATGAAGAGAACAGAATGTACTAAAAGGAGAGGATAAAAAGACCTTAGTATACCGACATGTCACTGTTATATTTTACCTTTCATAACATAACAGTATTGAACTTTTTTTGCACGAATAAGTGCCTCATTTGTAAGGCTAGGATTTACAGTTTTCTTTTTTTTTTAGTGCTAAACTATCAAATGTGACTCCCACATGGCTTTGTTTTGTTTTTTTGTTTTGTGGTGTTTTTTTTGTTGTTTTTTTTTTGCGGTTTGGCTTAACATTCCTTCCTTTGGAAAGGCCACCATTTCACAGGTGTTCAAGGTGCTCCATTCCTCCTTTAGTAAAAGAACACAAGGCACACTTCTATTCAAATATTCATTTTCAGACATTCCACTGCTTCTCTGATCCGTGACGTTTGTGTATTTATTGCAGCCCTGAATGTCTTAAGTCTTTTCCTTTTAACACTGTCAGTAAATTTAATAGATGTATTTTTTTCCCCCATGAACAATCTTAGGTCTTCCATTGTCTTCTGAGAGAACTTTCTCTCAATTGTCCTTCCAGTCATAGCCCAGTTTTGAGCAGAAGAGATCCTCTCAAGTTTCTTATCAAGGAATGACATCTCAATGACATCTCTTCCTGGGAAGATTTTGATCCTTTGTTTCTTATCACTCTGCATCTTTCTCTGGCTGGCTCAAGATTTGTTGGTCTTGATCAGCTTTTTTCTTGAGACAGAAGAATGTTCAGCTGCGAGGAGATTCACCTTGGCAACTTGCCTAGAAATGGAAAAAAGCAAACGCCTGGTTAACACCCTTTACAAATATATATGCATATGTTTTTTAAAAAATGTCAGTTCATGAATGTTTCTTACCTGAAATATGTGAGGAGATCTTTGTCAGCTTTATCCACATGGCCCACCTCAGGATCAAGTGGACTCACAACCACTAGGCTTTGGTCCATGGAGCTGTAACCAAAAGAATAAGTGCAAGGTTAAATAATGTACATATTGCAAAAGTCACATGGCGAAGCATTACAATATAATTAGCTCTAGATTACTGAGCAATAAACATTCTCCATCTCCTCCTTTTTACCCTACAGCAAACAATGTAAAGCATGTCAGCAAAGATCTGTGCAGACGTCAGTGTCAGGGTGGAGGCACAGCTTCAGTGTTAACTAACTGAGCAACTTGAAAAATTCTTAACAACCTAGCATGATAAAAAAAAAAAACAGAGGTTCTAAAAATAACCTCATGACTCAGGGACCTGCATGACTCATTATAAATCAAGCCAGTGTAGGTTAGTCCCAGTCAAGTAAACAGCTGCACCTTATCAGCGCACATCTTAAACCTTTAACTACATTTCCCCCGATCTGTTCGGGTTCTGTATGATTGCCATTGGTATGCACAACAGAAAAGATGAGAGCCATCTATCTCCTTTGATCTGGAGTCTATTTTTTTCCACAGTTGATTTACACAAGAGACAAGGATTATACTATGCTCACCTGGTGTGGCAGAAAGTGGAACAGGTAGGATCGTTGGGGTTGGCGCATTCGCAACGCCCAGTGGAACGCCGCCGACGAGACAGAGGACTTCCAAGGCCATACGGGGTGATCTTACTGTGTGGCAGAGCATCATCGAAAAAAAGATATGAACTTTCAGATATAGTACAGATCTCTATTTGGCTATTAAAGTCCCACTGATGCACAGCATAATGCTGATATTACAGCATCTAGCTGGGTTTATATTTGAATTTGGGCTGTGTGTTAACCTCAGAGTAACCTACCTAGGTGTGTTGACCCATATTATGTCCAAGTGGCAAAAGTAGATGCATTCCTTATCCATCCAGTTACTGCAGGAGCAGCGTTTGGTTCGAACCCTTGCGGCTGTAGAAGAAAAGCTCTGGGTTTCTGATGGTTGGAAGAGGGGTAGTCCAAATCCTACAGACCGAGCACATAAAGAGCACATTGATTTAAATATAGGATATTTACCGGGGCTCTGTTAGTTAACTATACAGAAATGAACAGCTCAGCATTGTTGTTCTGTCTTAAACAAATTAAAAACAAATATCTATAAACTCTCATTCAAACTTGAACAGTGTAAATATGCCATGCCCAATACAATGGCATCCATTTAGATATGGAACGCTTATCACTTAAGATACAAAAGCAGTTAGATGATAACCTTCTTGTCTCCGATGTGGGTTATTGGGTTATAAGGAAAGTGCAATTCCATGCAGTATGTGTGTTATTTCTCATTACTACAATAATACAAGTACTTAAACAATGAAACTTCAGCTATTTTCACCCATTAAATGTTGTGGTCATGCTGCACAGTACAATTTCAAAAAGTAGTTCTAGTATGTTGAAACATCATATATTAATATATTTATACTTTGCAAAAATATTAAATGCATGCCTTGTCAGTCTAGTGCACAAAAATTTGCATCCTCCACAACAGCATAACAGCAACTAAAAGGTACTGACTTACCTTCTTCAACAAACACACAGAATGTGGCTGAGATCAGCAGAATGGTGTGCAGAGAGAGATCCATTGTAAAGACTAAAACAAGATTTTAATATCCACAGAAAGCAACGTCCACACGATTACTGTGTTACTGTGTTCTTAGTGCTCTTGATAGAGGCAATGACAGGTGCTCATGTGCAGCTCAGACTCCCGGCCTTCCTTTTATAACCCTGTAAATGCCACACCTCCATGTTTCTGTGTCATCTCTTTCCAACACATGGAACGGTGTTGTTACACAATGAGTCGCCGCCTCACATTCTCAAGGGGATCATCAGTTGGGCATGGAAACTGGAAAGAAAAAACAGAGAAGAAAAAGAAAATTAAGGAGTGGAGAAGCTGAGATGGTCCCTCTTTCACTATTGTCAGTGTCAGGTTGTGAAATGAAACCTCTTGGGTTTTTCACCTCAGGGACT
>JAFFST010050335.1:17801-30376 GCA_022414735.1 Noturus placidus | reverse complement strand
TTAATACTTTGTAGCGCCACCTTTTGCTGCTATTACAGCTGTAAGTCGCTTGGGGTATATATATATATATTAGTTGTGTAAATATGTGAGAAACACTTTATACAATCTGTCTAAGCAGAAATGACTAACTTCATATCACATCATATTACTCTTAAATGTTAGGGTAAAGTGAGTGCAGTTGATTGAAAAACGTATTACTTTTTTTCATCAGTAATTAGTGATCGTTAAAATCCTATTTCATAATTTGGAGCACATGCTAAAGTATTAATGACTTCTTCAGGTTTTAAAGTCATAAACTGTACACAATGGAAGCTTGAACCTAAAGATCAAACATGGAGAACTAAGTATAATAAGTCATTCATTCATGCTCAATAATTTGTTTAACAAGGATTTAATAAAGATTTCACTGTGCATCATCAGAACTAATAGTGCAATTATTAGTCATTTTCACAAATTTTATTCTTTTTTTTTACCTTTATTTATTCTGACTGCTTTGTTCAGCTCTGTGTCATTCACTTGTCTTTTATTTTGTATAAACTGTGATGTGACAAAATCTCAATCAAATTTAATACTTTTACACAATGGTAGAATTGAATGAAAACATCAAGCTATTCCCGAGGTACCTGTCATCTCATTTCATTTTGACTTCCACCACAGTTAATGCAAATCATCTGGGTCCTCCATTACTGCTAGTCTTCACATTATCAGGTATTGAAACTAAGCCGTAATGAATGGAATTCAACAATGGATATCTGATAATAAATGGCACTGACTAAAGTATGCAAATATTAAAATGTGAACAAAGATATTTGCTTTTGGACCGGAAATGATTGCAGGTATATTTTGCATGCCGAATGTTTGGAAACCTATAATGGAATTACCCTCTTGGAATGACATTTCCTTATGTTAACTTTTCTCCAGTGTACACTCCAGTGTACACACAGTGTACTCCTTTGTCTTTTATGATGCAATACTTACAGCATCAAGGTTTGGAAAAACAACATAAAACACAGAAAGAATTTGCAAATCATATTTATCTATTATATTATAATCATTTGATGAATGCCAGGATTACTAAAAAGATTGCATAAGAGTTGCTGAGGGATGAAAAACAATGTCCTTTTTGTAACAAAAGGGGGCAGAAAATACCTCTGAGGAACATACAGTCTTTGCAAGGGGCAGGAAATGCCAGAGCGACGGCACCATCCATTAAACAATGGCATCTCCAAAGCTATTTGTCACATTAAAAATGGATAAACAAAAAACAGGCAAAGCTTAAGCAGATATTTGTCTGGTGCCACAATACAGGCAGACTATAAACACTGGCACTCTTCTGTCTGGAGAAAAATTCCAGATATGGCATTATAATCACATGCATATATACATACGTAGAGTGCCCTCCACTAATATTGGCACCCTTGGTAAATATGAGCAAAGAAGTCTGAAAAATTATCTTCATTGTTTAACATTTTGATCTTTTGTTAAACAATTCAAAAAATTACTCTACTCTCATGGATAACAAGCAATTGCAAATAAATCACAGATTTATCCAAAAAATATATATATTTTTTAAATATGGGTGTGTAACAATTATTGGCACCCTTTTAGTCAATACTTTGAGCTACCACCCTTTGCCAAGATAACAGCTCTGAGTCTTCTCCTATAATGCCTGATAAGGTTTGAGAATATATGACAAGGGATCTGAGAACATTCCTCCATACAGAATCTCTACAGAGCCTTCAAATCTCGGGGCCCATGCTGCTGGACTCTCCTCTTCAGTTCACCCCACAGTTTTTCTATGTAGTTCAAGTCAGGGGACTGGGATGGTCATGGCAGGATCTTGATTTTGTGGTCAGTAAACCATTTTTTTGTGTTGATTGTGATGTATGTTTTGGATCATTGTCCTGCTGGAAGATCCAACAGTGTCCAATTGTAAGCTGTCTGGCAGAGACAGTCAGGTTTTCATTTAATATCTGTTGATATTTCATAGACTCCATGATGCCATGTATCCTAACAAAATGTCCAGGTTCTCTGGCAACAAAACAGCCCTAAAGTATTAAAGAGCCAACACCATATTTAATCGTGGGCATGAGGTATTTTTCATATGGCTACATCTCTGTATGCACCAAAACCACCTCTGGTGTTCATTGCCAAAAAGCTCTATTTTGGTTTCATCTTACCATAGAGCCCGATCCCATTTTAAGTTCCAGTAGTGTCTGGAAAACTGAAGACACGAGTTTTTTTTTTGGATGAGAGTACAGGCTTTTTTCTTGAAACCCTTCCAAACAACTCGTGATGTAGGTGACTTCAGATTGTAGTTTTGCAGACTTTCTGACTTCAAGATGCAACTAATTCTCCAATTTTCCAGCTGTGATCCATGAAGATGTTTTGAGCACTTGAACCATACTCTTCACAGTGCGTTGAGACAATATAGACACACATCCAATTTCAGGTGGATTCATAACATTTCCAGTTGACTGGAACTTTTTCAATAATTGTGCTATTTTTTTTTTATTATTATTTTATAGCCACTTCCCATTTTTTGAAGCTTAACAACCTTTTCCATACATCACAGCTATATTCCTTGGTCTTACCCATTTTTATGAATGACTAAGGGATCTGGCCTATATGTTACCTCATATTTATACCCCTGTGAAACAGGACGTCATGGTTGAACAATTTCCTGTTTCTTGTCACCCAGGTGTACTAAACATGTAAAATATTGTTGGGAATGGTCTTCAATTATATTTTTCTCATATGAATTCATCGGGGTGCCAATAATTGTTGCACACATATTTAACAAATATTTATTTTTTAGCTAAACCTGTGTTGTGTTTTCAATTGTTTATATCCATGAGGGCAAAGCCATTTTGTGAATTTTCTGAACAAAAGCTCAAAAGGTTAAACAATAACCTTGTTTGCTAATATTTAACAAGGGTGCCAATATTAGTGGAGGGCACCGTATTTATTTTCAGCATAGAAAGTATGAGCTCAGTCATCAGATGTGGCAATTTTCATCTAAACTATTTTGCCTAATCATTGCACAAGGGACCCGCATTACAGTGTTTTCCTATCTAATGTCTGTCTCTGTTTTGTCTCTCTCTCTCTTTCATTCTCTTGCACAGTCTGTCTCTTCCAGCAGTCACACTGCAAAAATGCGCCTTTATCCATTTCCTGTTGTGGATGGCTTGACAGCATGCCACAGAGAGTGTGTCAACAGGCTCACGTAGCTAAATGACTCTGAGGAATTCCTTAGGTGGCTCTCTGGCATGCAGTGCTGCTCAGGACTTTGATACTTTTCCCTTTCCAACTGATAGTCTCTGACCAAAACAGGTCAACGGAAACAGAGGAACTTGGCATGCAACATTTTATGAATGGTGATTAATTGAAGAGCAATGGTGTTATAAAAATTCACTTAATTTGTACAATGCAAATCACACTGGCTTCTTTATGTGGACTTATAGCCATGCTTTAACAAATTTATCAGAATCAGAATCAAAAAGGTAATTTCATATGCCAAAAAAGATTTCACTTACCAACAACAAGGTCTGTTAATACAGACAAAACAGGAACAAAGCAAAAAAAATAGAATATAAGTTATGAAGGGTACACCCTTAGAACACAATGGCACTACTGTATCTGGACCTGTTAAGTACGCCAAATCAAAACCATATCTGTATCTGCATCTTTATTCAGCTTTAAACTGGAAATATGCTTTCTTGCTTTCTTTCTTTCTTTCTTTCTTTCTTTCTTTCTTTCTTTCTTTCTTTCTTTCTTTCTACATAAACCCTAACACTGTGAGGGGAACAAACTAAGAGGTGGAAATGCCAGCACTGTCAGAATGGTCTATGAATTCTGTCTCTGAATGTTCCTCAACCTCAGCTACATCACTCCGGTTCATAATTGGTCTCAGCCAGAGATGTGTGCAGGGCTTCTTTTTTTTAAAAAAATCCTCCTCGTGCAATTAATCTTTTTCTTTGTACCAGCCTGTAATATTTTGTAAGAAATGTAGTTGTTTCTATTTCTCAAAAAGAATTGCCACCTCACAGCTCCAGTGTCCTTCGTTTGATCCTGAGCTCGAGTTACTGTCTGTGTTTAGCTCTATAATTATTTTATTGAGAAAAAATAGGCACAAGATTAGCTGTACTTCACCAAAATTTGAATGTAATTGTTAAAAAATATTATATTACACTCACTGAGCACTGTGAAATACAGTAGGTTCCCGTACAGTAGATTGTTGCGGCAGCAATTAGTGTTATACATTTTTCAAAGACTATCCTGACTGGTTGCTATTGTGTAATCTCAAGATTGTATATTTAATTAAATCATGTAGCTGCTCAGAAAATAATGAATATGATGATATTAGGATCTACAGTATGTGTTTTATAAACAACGCAAGATGAAGCCTGACTGTGTATGTGTGCACTGATTTTGTGATCAGGAATAAATTGTGATCTCCATATCCCTACAATTGCTGTGGTTGACTCCTTGCATCCTGCATACTTGTCTATGTGGTTTCCTCTAGGTTCTCTGGTTTCCCCCCACTGTTCAAAAACATGGCTGTGCTTACTAAGTTAATGAATATTTCAGAAAATATTGAAACCACCATGACCCTGACTAAGTAATTACTGAATGAAGGAATGGATGGATAAATACTGTACATGCTTAACATTTTAATGAAAATGGTGTTTCTTTGTCATTCCGTTTGAGAGAATTTGCACTAGGTGTAAGTATACAACACTACATTTAAGAAGTGCTTTGGTTTGTATTAACTGTCCAGAGCAAGGCTACAGCTCAGGGGAAGAAACTGTGCCTGGAGCTTTAGTTTTCATTTTCTGGTATCTCACCCCTGAAGGAAGTGGTTAGAGAAGTGAGTGCCATGCTAAAAGTGCATCTGAGAGGGGTCAGAGATAATCTTATGAATGCGTATCTGATAACAAATGCCACTGCATAAAGTATTCAAATGCATAAATGTGGAGTAAGGCATTTTGTTTCAGGCAGAGGAGGAGACTACTTATGTAAATTCTACCCCACTCTCTCGGGATCCACTTTGACTCATGACCAGGATAAAGTGGTTAGAGAAGATTTATAAAGATACTGTACATTTTAATTTTAATCCTTCCAACTCCAACTCATCACACATCATAAAGACAAAAATATGTACTTTTACCTGAATATATTTAGTTGTGGACCCGATTTAACATGATAAGCTCATGAAGGATAATTTCCATATGTGAATATCAAACAATATCACCCATTGAGGGCAGCACATGCAGACATACTGTAACAGCTAACGCACTGGGCAAGAATTATTGAGTTATGTTAATTTTTTTTAAGAGACTGAATCCACATCAAGTCTAAGACCACATTGAAAACCTGGGATTTTTAAAATGGTAAATAAAAAGAAGGTTTTATCATTTTCAAATATTTAAAACAAAGAAAGCAACTGTTCAATATCTTGAATATTTAATATTCACGATTCTGCACTATTTCTAGGTCCCTATCTAAACCTAATCAAATGTATAATATTGACCATGTTAACAGTTTTGCACAAAGTATCAGATTTTCCTCATGTCTAATCACTTCTATTGAAGCATGTGTTCTGACAACATGACAATCGATTTGATCTAAAATGGATCATATGGTTTTGTACAAACCTGTGGAGTCCATACCAGCTCGAGTGCAGTCATTAAAACAAAAAGGTGATATAACACATACTAAGAAGCTCTGAGATTCATATAAATAAAAAAGTAACCCAACATTAACCCCAGACCTGAGTAACCCCAGCCTCTATTATCTGAAGCGAAGACGCAATTCACAGGCCTGCCCTGGTATGACAATGCTATGCAACATATCGTTCCCTTCTCAGGGAGCAGGGTTACATACGTAACCCCGACGTTCCCTTTCAAAGGGAACTTCGACATTGTATTTAGCATAAAAGTATGGGAACGAGTATACCCACTCATCATACCGAGGGTACGGCCTGTTCAAAAAGTACCCAAGACCGAGGGTCAATGCAAGAAACTCGAACCCAGGGTGAAATGAATATCCAGGCAGTAATAACGGATGTATACTTACGGACATAAGTACAGAGAGCCCTTACGGGACACAGCAGGTGCATCCTCTCTTGTTCCGATGTGAGGAACGGAGGAGGGCAGAAGGCCTGAAACACCACAGGGCGGGCAGCCGATGTAGGAACTTTAGGAATATAATCCGGACTAGGATACAGGAAGGCCTTGGCTTATCCAGGGGCAAAGTCAAGGCAGGAGGGGGCAACAGAGAGCTTGGAGATCTCCCACTCGCTTGAGAGATGTCATGGCCAGTAAGAGAGCTACCTTCAGAGTTAGAGGCTTCTCAGAAGCTGACTCTAAGGGCTCAAACGGGGTCCCTGACAGACCTTCCAATACCACAGAAAGGTCCCAGGAAGGTATTCGTGGCTTGCAGATAGGCTCCATCAACAGGGGTGTGGCTGGCCGAAATGGAGGCCACGTAAATCCTGATTGTAGGAGGAGCCAACCCTGCTGAGAAATGTTTTTTTCCCCTTCATTTTAGCAGGGTTACAAGGAGGTATGCATGGCCTGCAGATGGGCCTCAGCCGTCTGACGCCACGCATGAACCTCGACCCCAAGATTCAGATTTATCTGCTCAGTGTTGATAGGATTGACAGTACAGATGTTGAGGATAGAAACGCCCTCAATGTAGTAGAAACCTGCAACCCCTAGAAAAGTTGTCCACGCCACCAGGGAAGCATTCTTTTCTGGGATTCTACCTGAGCCCAAAGCTCCTCATGTGGGCGAGAACAACATCTCGATGCTGAACCGCCAGTTCCCTGGATAATGCGAGCATTAACCAGTCATCCATGTAGATTGGTACACAGATGCCCTGGGGTCCCAATGAAGCCAGAGTGACATCCCTGCATTTTGTGAAGGAGCGAGGGGATAAAGCTGGCAATATTCCTATGTGGAAATATGCACATTTTAGATCTCTCGCCACAAACCAGTTCTCAAACTGAATCTGTGGCACGATATGTTTGAGAGTCAGCCTCTGAACCTGTATGTCCGAAGAGTACGGTTCAGATGACTCTAAAACAGATCCAAACTGCCCGCATACTCCCACTTTTATTATGGAACAGGGAATAAGGGCTGTAAACCTCCCTCCCTTCGGGAACAAGGTACATGTTCTATGGCCCCATTGTCCAAAAGGGAACTTAATTCCTGTGCTAACACCTGTGAACGGGGAGGTCGAGCTATAAACTGGACCCGGTAACCCTTCTACGGTAGACAGAACCCCTAAAGACAAATTTGGCAGTGGTTTTCACGCTGCCCGATGATCTTCTAGTGACAGTACCTATTCCACATCCTATTGCAGGGAAAGCATCAGGTTTTCGTTGTCCTGTGACCGCTCGCTGACCAGAGAACACCGAAAACTTGGGGACACCTTGGCTAGGGGAGGCCATACAGTAGCACTGGAGGCTACCTGCCATAACAACCTCATGTCCCCAGATACATCCCTCTGCGACCCCTCAGGGCCGCTCTTCTTTGACTGCTTGGCCTTTATGACCATTCTCAGATCAGGCCTAGTAACAGACCGCAACTGTGGCTGCCTGGTTCCCCTGCCTGTCTGCGGGGGTTGTCGGGCTGCCATACTCGCCTTCTGGGTCTCCCTCACACTAATGCTGGCCCAAGTTCCACTCGTGAACGCCCGAGTGAGCTGAAGACAACAGGGAAGGAACTGGCTTTCTTTGAATGCCGCCATATGTCAAGCTCACTCAGCAGGTCTGCTTGGTAGGCCTGCTTATTTTTTACATGGTTTGGATGCAAGCCGGCCCCCGTAATTAACTGCCGTCAGTGGGGAGAGGTAGCTCACAAGCGCCTCCTCCACCTTGAGCATAGCTAAATAGCCATGCCGTTCATCTCTACAAAGGCAGAATAATCCAACATCATGGGGTTATGAATATGGTTTACCCCAGAAGCTTGAGATTTTGTTATGCACTTCTGGAAGACCAGGGAGTTTCTGCAGTGTGACGGATTTACTTTCACTGGGAAATCACTTCAAGCAGCTCTTTATAGGCTGCTCTCAGCTTTTAACACATCCTTCTAACCCCTCGTCGACAGAGAGAAATTATTACTCTTTTGGCTTTCCACAGTGGAAGGAGGAGTCGTGCCACGAGCTCCAATCAAGCGGAGAGCCGAACCCGGAAGACAGAGCAAGAGAAATGGAGCAGCGCTCGTCTCTGGCTACTCTTCCGGATCCATAAGAGATCCCCCGAACCTGAGACGTCTGGCTGCCTCGGCAGCGGCCGGTCCAGATCCGCGAGGCTCTGAAACCCGACTCGCTTCGGCTTCCGTTTTTTTTTTTTTGAAAAGCGCGAGTCGCGAGCCAAGCTGCTTACTACACCGTTAACGCTTCACCCAGCAAGTGTTCACTTCTCCCCGTGATGAAACGGGAGCAAGCCGTAACACACTTCTTGGACTCTTTCTCGCTGATTACTTACCTCTCCTTTCTCTAAAAAAAGGATAGAAAAGTTAAGAGATTTTGAGAAAATATCGCGTAGAAATGAAGCGGTTTTATCACACAAACGTCAGACATGAAGTCTCCCTGAAGATTATAAGGCTCTCGGCGTGGTTCACAGGTGCCATATATATATATATATATATATATATATATGCCTAAAGGTTTTGCATATATATATATATCACGTGATATCACGCGACGCGCTTAATTGCTACGTCACCTGATCATGGCAGGCCTATAAGTAGAGGCAAGATTTTGCACAGGCTTCAGATACCGGTCACGCGCAAGGCGTTCTCATACTGTTATGCTAAATGCAACGTCGAAGTTCCCTTTGAAAGGGAGCATACAGAACTATGCAAAACCTTTAGGCACTGTAGAGTCTTATCAATCACGCCATACCATCAGTGTGGAATTTAAACACACAAATTCATTCATGCCGATTGACAATCAGTCCAAACATTTAGAATCATTAAGAACTAACTTCAGCTACAAGAACAAGAAGGAGTCCTGCAACAGATGGTCCTTTAACATATGATCCATGTTAATGTTGCAGTATAACTGACATTTAAGTTCAAGCTTATTGTGTGAAAGTATCAAAATAGAAAGAAAAAAAACACACACACACACATATATATATATATATATATATATATATATATATATACACACACATATATAGCTACTCAATGTTTCTGGTACAAATATGTTTGAATTAATATACTGTGACGCCATTAGTGACAAGTAGCAAAAATAGGCCACAGGTCACTGCTGGTATGATTACATGAAGGGAATTAAGATAAAGGTGCAAACACACAACACTTTTCCTGTTCACTCCTCAGAAGTGTGTAGTAAAACAAGACCACGTAGGTAAACTGAAAACAAGTTGTTTTAATCTGTTGAGGAAAGTGTGACGTACCGAATGATTAAACCTCTATACATGATAATGCATCTGACTTCCTTTTGGTTTATCAGTTTAGTCAAATTCCACCACACCAAGCCTCAGATCTATGCTGATTTGTGAGGGTTGTTGTGGTAAGCTTTGTCGTGTTACTGTGGCAGCCGCTTGATCACCTGCTCGAGCCCTGCCCTCTTTAGTTTCTGTTAAGATATTAGAAAAAAGACACATAATAATGATGAACTTTGTTTAATCTTCAAATAATTAAGACCAGACTAATGTTCATTTGAATAGGCAGTTCTGCATGTACTTAGACTTACATATTTTGTCTTGTGTCGGTTTTTGCTAAGCAGGACTTTTACAAGCCCAGGCGAGTACAAGGTCTGACCGCCTGCAATAACTGGCACTCAGATGCACTGGCGCTTAGACATTGTGTTTCATTATTGAATAGCACAAAACTTTAAAGAACATAAAACAGAAAACTGAAGTACCCAGTGCAGAGAATAAAACAGCTCTCTGGCTGTCTAGACAGGGGTGTCATTGGGACACAACAAGCTGTAGCAGCTACACATCCATATATTGGATCAAAGTGTAATAATAAATTATAGCATTAATCAGCTTTAATAATATGTGAATTGATTGTACTGTCATCAATTCGTTGCACATCTGAGAAAACCTAGTGCCATTTTTTTAATAATGTCATATCACAGAAAACCTACAAACATGGCCGCCATGATCTGCAATTCCCAGAACACTCACGTTCATGCTAATCAGGCACACCTGCATCCTATTCACAGCCTGCATTGGACTTTGTTTTCTGTCTGATCCTTTGTACTTCTTATTGTTTGATTAAACGGCCATACCAGCACTTACTTCTGTCCTGCGCCTACTTTACGTGACAGAATACCTCGCCTATAACGTGGAGGCAGCAGGAATGTGAAGGAGATATCATACCAAGGCAGTACGGAACACTCATCCGATGCTCAACTCTATCAAGCTTCCTCAATGGGTTGCCATGGATTCCCCAGAGCATTTTCTTTTACGACTGATAATTAAATTTCTTTGAGCTTGGTTCACCACCTACTAAAAGGCAACCTCCTCCTCAGATCTCCAGTCTGAGACCTACGAAGTGGTCTCACCAGCCGAGCTCCAGCCGAATGTCAACGTGATGACCTCATTTATAGAGCTACAACCTGAGACCAACAAGGTGGTTTCACCCACAGAGCACCAGCTAGAGGTCAACATGACATCCTCATTCCCAGAGCTCCAACCTGAGACCAACGGTGTGATCTTACCTGCAGAGTCAATGTGGCAACCTCATCTCCAGAGCTACAGCCTGAGATCCATGAGGTGGTATCACCTGCTGAGCTCCAGCCAAAGGTCAACTTAGTGACCTCATCTCTAGAGCTCCAACCTGATAGCCACAAGGTGGTTTCACCCACAGAGCACTAGCTAGAGGTCAACATGGCATCCTCATTCCCAGAGCTCCAACCTGAGACCAACGAGGTGGTCTCACCAGCAGAATCAATGTGGCAACCTCATCTCCAGAGCTACAGCCTGAGATCCATGAGGTGGTCTCACCTGCTGAGAACCAGTCGGAGGTCAACATGGCTACCTTTTCCCCAGAGCCCCAGCACCAGACCCATGAGGTCGTCTTATCTCCAGAGCTCCAGCATAAAGTCAAGTTCCTGGCTGAGGTCAAAGAGGAGTTCTCTCAAGCCAAGTTCCAGACCGATGACAAAGTGACGACCTCTAAAGTCAAGTTTCTGTCCAAGGTTGAAAAGACAGACTCCCATGCCAAGTTGATGTCCGTGGTCGAAGAGACGGCCTCCCAAGCCAAGTTCATGTCTGAGGTCAACGAGATGGCCTGCCAAGAGAAGTTCCATTCCGAGGTCGACGAGAAGGTCTCCTAAACTAATTTTCTGTACGAGGTCAATGAAACAGCCTTCCAAGCCAAGTTCCTGTACAAGGTTGACGAGATGACCTCTCAAGCAAAGTTCCTGTCCGAGGTCGAAGAGACCACCTCTCAAGCCAAGTTCCTGTCCAAGGTCGAAGAGACCACCTCTCAAGCCAAGTTCCTGTCCAAGGTCGTAGAGATGACCTCCCTAGACACGTCACAGTCTGTGATCAATGAACTGACCTCCCAAGCCAATTTCCAGTCTGAGATCGACGATTTGACCTTACACACCAAGTTCCAGTCTGAGATCAATGTCACGACTAATCAAGTTATGCTCACGCCAGAGTCTGTTGACAATTTTCCTCATTCCTTAAAATTGATGTCATGACCAACCAGGTTCTGCTCACACCTGAAACTGACTTCACGACCAACCAGGTTCTGCTCATGCTTGAAACTGACATTATGACCAACCATGATCTGCTCATGCCTGAGGCCAACGTCACGACCAACTTGGTTCTGCTCATGCCCGAGTCTGCTGACACCGACAATCAAGTTCTGCTCATGCCTGAAGCAGATGTCATGACCAACCAAGTTCTCCTCATGCGTGAGACTGACAACACAGCCAACCAAGCTCTGTGTATAGCTGAGTCTGTTGACACAGCCAACCATGTTCAGCCTGCAATGTTGATGGAGAACGGCGCTCAGACTGTCTGTGTGACTGAGGATGCCTCTCAGCATCCCTCTACAGCTGAGGATGCCACTCAGCCACCCTGTTCAACTGAGGAAGTTTCTCCGGCTCCCGTTGCAGCCAAGAGCTCCGCTTTACTTCCCTACACTGCCGTGGATGCCACTACGCCAAGGTTCTATATGGACGTCGCTTCGTTTTCCCATGCTAATGAGGACGTTGCTCTGCCTTCCTGCTCTGCTGCGGATGTTGCTTTATCTCAGTGCTCCACTGAGGATGTTGCTCTGCCCCCATGCTATGCTGAGGAAGTCACTCCACACTCAAGAACGGCCGATGTGACGGCCCACCAAGTCAAGCCCCATCTAAGGTTGACTACACTACTTCCCAAGCCTGGATTTCACCTAATGACACCGGCAAACCAGTCCCAGCTTCATGGCTGCTACTCAACTCCTTGAGAAACCTGCTACTTGTCGGACAATGCCTGCATTGGAACCTGAGGGGATGTGAAGACATTTTGCCCAGAGGGCCAGGATCTCCAGGGGAGGGAGTGTATTTTGGTGCCTTCGGGGGTGGGGGGGGGGGGG
>JAFFST010050335.1:3608-17781 GCA_022414735.1 Noturus placidus | reverse complement strand
TGTCATATCACACCAAACCAGTGACTACATTTCCCATCCTGCACGGTGGCCTACAAACATGGCTGTACAATGACTGTAATTGCCAGAACACTCACATTCACTCTAATCACGCACACCTGCATCCTATTCACAGCACTCACAACTACGCTATATAAGAGACCTTTTGAACACTATGACTTCGCAAAGTATTACGCTCAGTTGCTTAGTCTCTGTCATATTTCCAAGCCTTATCTTGTGTTTGCTTTTCTGGTTATAGACTTTGTTTACCCTGTTGACCTCGATTCTCTGTTTTGCCTGGTTTTGCCTGTTTGTGCGATTGTTTGACCGTAGCCTGCCTTGGACATTGTTTTCTGCCTGATCCTTTGTACTTCTTATTGTTTGATTAAACTGCCATAACTGCACTTGCTTCTGTCCTACACCTACTTTACGTGACAAATAACCTATATTTTAGTGTTATGTTCAAATTAGTGGTGTTTAAAGTGGGGTCTGGGTGGAAATCAGTGGTGTAATTATATAATATTCTTATAGTTATTAGTCTCATCAACTGTTTTTAATTCAAAGCTCATTAACACAAAACTTATGAAAAATTGTAAACTTGAACATAATGTGTTCTGGCAGTGGAAAGCTCAGAAATACACAGCTCTATGGCTCTGATTAACTGACAAATTATTATAAACATTTAAATACAGTTCATTTATTAAATCTGTATTGAGAAGGTATGAGGAACTGCCAAGGTCCCTGACCACAAATGTTTGAAAACCCTTGGTTTTGTCACGTTGAGGTTGGATGAGGTGGAAAACAGGCGCAGACTGGCTTTCACGTTTATTTGGTGAATTACAAAACACAAATAAAGACAGTACAACTACTCTACCCTAAACTAAGGACTAGAAACAAAAATACTCAAGCTAGTAAACATGAAACAAAACCTACTTCTCAGATGAATAAACAAGGAACAAAACCTACTTCTCAGGTTGACTTCGAAACACAGTAACAGGAGTCTATGACACAACGAAAGACAAAAACTATGTGCTCTACTAGCACTATATATACCCCCTCAGTGTTCATTAACAAAACAAGGAACAGGTGCTAGAATTCTTATGACCGGGTGAACCCATGTGACCTGCAGTGGCTGCTGGGAAATTGAGTCCCCCGGCACACTGGGGTGGAGCTGCTGATGATAGTCACTGCAAGTGTTCGGCCACCAGAGGGTGCCAGAACCAGCCAAGGTGCAGTGCCACACCTGGGGCCAACAGGGGGAATCGTGACAGATCCCCCCCCCCCAGGGTGCTCCTCCCAGAGCACACTCCAACATTGCCCTTGTTGGCGGTCTCCGGGGCAGAAAGTTCCAGGCAGAAGCTAGGGACCAAGGCAGTCCTGGCTGGGTAGACGGGGGCTGAAACATCCTCACCGGTGATGGAGTCCGAGGTGTAGCCTCCGTCTGCTCAGGAACACCGGACGCCTCCCACAGAGGCTCAGGAACGCAGGACACCTCCCACAGGGGCTCGGGAGCACAGGACACCTCCCACAGGGGCTAGGGAGCGCAGGACACCTCCCACAGGGGCTAGGGAGCGCAGGACACCTCCCACAGTGGCTAGGGAGCGCAGGACACCTCCCACAGGGGCTCTGTAACAGAGGATGCATTTCCCCCGGTCTCTGTAGCACTGGAGGCTGCTTGGTTAGCTCCGGGTTGGATCGTCGCCGGACCTGGGCACAAAAGAGCAGAGGTCACTGGGATTACCTCCCTCAAAGGCTCTGGGACACAGGACGCCGCCTTCTGCCGGGACTCCGGGACGCCGCCTCCTGCCGGGAATCCGGGACGCCGCCTCCTGCCGGGACTCCGGGACGCAGGACGCTGCCCGCCGTGGCACAGGGACGCAGGACGCCGCCTGTTGGGACTCAGGAACGCAGGACGCTACCTCCTGCAGGGCTGATACTGCCCCTTCGGCCTCCATAGCGTCGAAGGCTGCCCTGTTAGCTCCCAGCTGGATCACCGCCGGGCCTGGACACAAACTAGCAGAGGTCACTTGGCTTACCTCCCACTGGGGCTCGGGAACGCAGGACGCCACCCGCCGAGACACAGGAACGTAGGACGCCGCCTCCTGCCGGGGCTCTGGGACGCAGGATGCCGCCTCACACTGGGGCTCGGGAATGCAGGACGCCACCCGCCGAGACACAGGAACGTTGGACGCCGCCCGCCGGGACTCAGGAACGCAGGCTGGCTCGTCCGCTTCCTGAGGGGCTGAGACCTCTCCCTCGGTCTCTGTGGTGCCTGAGGCGGCCAGGTTAGCCTCTGGCTGAGGTTCCAGGGTGTGCTGTGTGACCAGGGGTTCAAGGGCATGGGCTTGGACGTGGCCCTCCGACGTGGACACGACGGGGCTCGTGGACACGACGGGGCTCGTGGTCGTGCCTGGGCTCTGCGGCAGGGACGTGGACGTGCCTGGGCTCTGCGGCAAGCACTGGGGCGAGACGGGGCCTTCAGGCGAGACGGGGCTCTCGGGGATCATAGGCACATGTGAAACTAGGCTCTTGGGCTCGGACGGGACGGAAACTGGGCCCTCGGGCTCGGATGGGACTGAAACTGGGCCCTCGGGCTCGGACGGGCACTCAGACGTGGGCGCGAGGGACTCTGGGCACCCAGACGTGGACGCGAGGGACTCTGGGCACCCAGACGTGGACGCGAGGGACTCTGGGCACCCAGACCTGGGCACAGACAAAGCAGGGATTTCGGACATGCACATGGGCTCTGAACCCGGACTTACTGGCATTGACTGGTGTGTTACCGCGTCTTCCATCCGCGTCAGTAGCGCCTGCATGCGTGTGAGCCTTGCCATCTCTGTGGGGATATAGTTCATGTACCATTGGTATATTGGGGTGTCTTCCCCGCCGACCTGCTTCAGCTGCGCCAGCTGGTTTATTTGCCGCTGTAGCCGCGCTGCTGCGGCTTGAAGCTGGCCGCAATCCATGATATCTGTGCGACTTTCAAGCATGTCCATACACGGAGCTTGGCTTTTAGGTGTGGGCGTGGGTGAAGAGTGGCTGTCGGCCGGGGGCAGAACGTCCATCTGGTTCTCCCCTTCATAGTGTTCGTGAAACTGTAAGTCTGCCTTAGTTACCACGTTAGCTCCTAGTAATAACGTTAGCTCCTAGTTTCGCCAAATTCTCTCAAAAAGGCTTCCATAAATAACCGACTAGACCCCAGTTCCAGGGACTGGGTGGCGAACAACTGTAGTGCCCAGCTACGCGCTGAGCCAATAAGTCGAGAGACCATAAACCGCACCCATGCAGCTTCTGTGGGCTTAGGAAGTAGCAGGCTTGAAAAATACGTCTGACAATCCCTCAAGAAATACACAGGGTAGCCGAAAAAACCGTCATACCTGTCCGGTAATTCCACAAAAACCTCCTGGGGAAGTTGCTTAGAACCCAGCTCTGGGATTCTGGGCGTGGATGTCCGGGGTCTGGTTTTTCTTCTTCTCCGTACTGTCGCCATGATGATGTCTGCTGTTTCCTGATACGGTCTTTCGTTCTGTCACGTTGAGGTTGGATGAGGCGGAAAACAGGCGCAGACTGGCTTTCGCGTTTTTATTTGGTGAATTACAAAACAACACAAATAAAGACAGTACAACTACTCTACCCTAAACTAAGGACTAGAAACAAAAATACTCAAGCTAGTAAACATGAAACAAAACCTACTTCTCAGATGAATAAACAAGGAACAAAACCTACTTCTCAGGTTGACTTCGAAACACAGTAACAGGAGTCTATGACACACACAATGAAAGACAAAAACTATGTGCTCTACTAGCACTATATATACCCCCTCAGTGTTCATTAACACAACAAGGAACAGGTGCTAGAATTCTTATGACCGGGTGAACCCATGTGACCTGCAGTGGCTGCTGGGAAATGGAGTCCCCCGGCACACGGGGTGGAGCTGCTGATGATAGTCACTGCAAGTGTTTGGCCACCAGAGGGCGCCAGCACCAGCCAAGGTGCAGTGCCACACCTGGCCAACAGAGGGAATCGTGACAGGTTTAAATGCCCTTATTTTATAATACTCTGGAATTTAAAAATGTAACCAAGAGAATCGTGAAATGTGTATTTTGTCGGGTAAGACATTTTGTTTGATGCAGAGGTGGATAGTACTTAAGTAAATATACACTAATGGACACTATTCAACTTTCCAACATCTACTTATTGAAAGCATATCTTATTATATTGTTTCTTTATTGTTTTCCATGCCTGGTTTCAAGCTGATACATAGTTCAGATGGTGATGGTATAGTAAATAATTTAGCCCCTTCATCCTTATTAATAAACTCAACACCTTGAACTCTTTGTCATGTTTTTCAAATCATTCTTGAACAATTTTGCAGGGTGGCATGGTGCATTATCCTGCTGAAAGAGGCCACTGCCATTAGGAAATACGGTTGTCAGGAAGAGGTGTACAGTAAAATAAAGTGACATCCATATGAATGGCAGGACTCGATATTTTCCAGCAGAACATTGTGCAGAGCATCCAACTGCCTCTGTTGGCTTGTCTTCTTCTTATAATGCATCCTGGTGCCATCCATATGATGTAAAAGAAAACATGATTCATCAGACCAGGCCACCTTCTTCCACTGCTCTATGGTCCAGTTCCCATTGTTGGAGCTTTTGGTGGTGGACAGGGGTCCATCTGAAGAATTGTGACAAAGATGATGCTGTAATGCAATTACAGTCCACCAAAATAAAAACACCACAAGGGTTGTTTATATCAAACTGGCAAGCTCTTACTCTCAATGGGCATTAAAACAATGTCAAAGAGGAATTTTTTAGAAGTTCCTTACTTAGAATTTTGGCTATTTTGCCTTGATTACCTCTCACCTAGTGTTGGGTGGGGCTCCATCCTGGTCTGAAATCACCCTCACTTCCTCCACACTGTGTTTTTTGTATACAGAAAGGTTGAATTTTGTATACATTTTGCAATACTATGTAAAATTACTTTTTAAAGGCAAAACGAAGGAAAAGGAACAACTGGAAGAAACTGACTTTTTTCTTATCTATTGGGCTGGTTTCCCAGTTAGTTAGTCTAAAGAATGTTAAGAAAAAAAAAAACCTTGGAACCTTGTAAAGGTGCTTTTTGTTATTATTTATTACAAAACAACAGACAACAAACAAAGTATTTAAGAATAGTTGTTAAGAGTAGGATGTGGTGCGTTTCACAATTTTATATATATATATATATATATATATATATATATATATAGTGGGAGAAATAAGAATTGGACACCTCAAAAAAACATTTTTGTAAATATATTTCCACTGAAGCTTTTCACATGAAATTAATTCAGCTGATATTAATTTGCACAGATAGGGGGTATAATTACTTATGGATTTCAGCTGGATTTCACACACACACAAACACACACACACACACACAAAATAAAATTGCAAAACAAACATTTATATTAATATTATAACTCAGTTAATAAATTGACTTTCATTACAGGTTTATTTATTATGTGTAACATAATATGGACATGAAACCTGCTGCAGACTGGGCAAGTACTCATTAATTTTGTACACACTCAGTTGTTTGCTTATAAATGCAAATATTTATGCAGATTACAGGTAAGTGTACGTTTAAACAATAAATCATCCCATCCACCGACTGAAGAGAGCGTTCATACGGTAGAATTTTACCTGCTAGGATATTCTTGTTAGCAATGCAACATGTCACAGTGAGTAAGCATTCATGGAAAACTTTAACAGATTAACTGAAATGTCATGGTTATCTCTAGAAAAAGAGTGGTTGTGAATAGTGATTGTGACAGTGTAAAATTCTATATTGTCCTTTATATATCGAGGTATTAATTTAGATTTAAGTTCAACAAGCAGTTCTTGTTCATTATTGTTTCACTCACACTGACCATAATAACAAGGGATATTGTATAGATGAACACTATCAGTCAATAATTATTTTGAAATAGTCAAATGTTGAAATGTTGAAAATTTGAAATGTTTTAAATTTTTAAAGTTTTAGGTTTAAAAGTATATGTAGTTATTTTCATTTGTTCCTGGCTTTTTGGACACTGTACAATATGCACTAGCAGAAATTGGTCTATTCTACTGTAAATAATAGATATATGCTTAAAACTGATTTGTTTTCCCTCATGAGCTACACCTTCTGTGACACTGGGGATTTGTCAGTGTTATTTTGACAGTCTTTGATAAATCTCCTTTCTTTTCATGTCAACCAATCATTTCTAGCATAAACAGGTGGACCCAACGGTTTTCTACATGAAAAGAAACTATGGTGGGTATTCTGACTCACTGGGAGTTGCATGGTAATTCCCACTTCAACAACAGGAATCTTGAGTCACTTACCCTATTTGTAAGCCCTAATGTGTGTGTTTTTGTAATTTTTGGAAAATACAAGTGTCAGTTGACAGATTGCTTTCTCCAGGCGTGTACACATTTCTTTGCTAAAACACCTAGCATGAAAAAATCATTTAGTTTGTTCTCACTCACTCAGTGCGAAGTGGCTAAAAACTAAAATATATCATCTATGAAGACATAGATTACTAACTGTTGATATGAAGCTAAAAATGTGTGGCTAAATTTGTCAAATAAGAAATCTAAATAAGAATTAGGAATTAGATTGTCCATTAGGTCAGCCATTCAGTTCATTGTAATTAATTATTTAGCAAGAAATCAATAGACACTAATAGATTTCTTTTTAATTATTTATTTGCTTTCAAGTTTGTTTTCAAGTATTTGTTTGTTTGTTCGTTTTTTTTGCGCTGCCCTGGAAGAGATCAAGCATGACTCTGCATTTCTTCCCCATTAACAAACAGGAATTAGATATTGTTGCATTACACAATAGACACAAGTCTTCTACAGTAATATCACAAGACGAACTTTCATTTCAGAACTATTCTGAAATACATAATCATAATGATTGTATCAACCTTCCATGTTCCACCTATATATAACCTATATATTATTATTTATTATATATGATTTAAATCCTTTGTGTATTAAGACCTCAGGGCTATGTGACTGAAAGCTTAATGGTCCCAGTATTGCCAAACCTAATTAACAGATTGCCAGGACTGCCTTGGGTATGTGGAATATCTTTTGCTGGTGGGGCAAGAGGCTTAGTTAATGTGTGAGATTGAAAAATATGGACTAGATATAGATGTCCTTACATCCACATAGAGTATGGGCAGCAGTACCTTCTTGATTGATGCTCCAGAGTTCCTACAAGTAATAAGCAGGTGTGGTAAAATGCAGCAGTTCCAGGATGAGGGACTTGAAATTGGAGTCTGTTTTAAGAGGACATGAGGATTGCCTCAATGGGGTAAGTATGTAGGAAGGTATGATTTTCAGGAAGGGCTTTCCAGGTCTGAACCTGAACAATGACATCTACAGTAATTAGACTTCTGTACAAGCCATAGAATGTCACTAAAAAAAAAACACTTTCTTTGGACGCAAGTTTTTCATACATGTAATTGGTACCAGAGCACCTTGGGCTATGTCAGTGATCGATTTTGCAATTGTTGCATCAGACATGAGGATATATGTTTTAACACTTGGATAAGTTTAAGGGAAAATCTGTCAACTGATCACTACTTAAACCCAGGAGAGCCTTCTGAGAGACTAATTTAACTCCCACCTTCCAAAGGACTGCAAGAAGTTCAGTTAGATGGCTATGACTACTAGTGAGGAAGCTGCAGCAAAAGCAGTTCCAGAAGCAAAGTTTAAACCACTTAAGATTGGTATCTGTCAAGGTGTGTTGTTGCCACTCCTGTTTGTAGTTTACATGGGCAGAATATTAAGATGTAGCCACTTTTAGAACGGTGTCCTGTATGGAGAGATAGAGGTAAACTCCCTGTTTTTTTGGCACCATCTGAAGTGGACCTCTATAACACTGTCAAATTCTTCATTGCTGAGTGTGAAGCAGCTGTGAATCAGCACCTCTAAATCCAAGACTATGGCGTGGGATTCTCATCTGAATTGCAAAAGAACCGTCTTAGATGAGAAGAGCTGGAATCTGTGGCCAAGTCTCTGCTCGCCACCTCGGCCTGCGGCCATTGGGTCCAGGAAACACCTACATAGGATTGTCTTTCCACACCTTCCATACCTGAAGAATGGCAGCACCTACACTCACTTGCATGTGATCAGATGCATCATCATTGATTTGCTGACTTATTTTGCATAGATGAACATTTCAAGCAGCTGAATCATAAAATACAAATTTGTTAAATGTGAGCTTCTTGTGGACTTGAGTTTGGTTGTAAAATGGGCTTTATTAATACTTTTGTGACAAGACTTCAAACTCAGATGTATTTGAATTTATTGTAGGTAGTGTTCTAGACACCAATAACCTTTTAATCACGGAAAGACTACAATTAAAAAAAGTTAAAATGTGACACATCAACAAGTTAATGTAACAGCCTCAAGAAATATAACCTTGAAACACATTATATATACATTATATATATAAATATATATATATATATATATATATATATATATATATCTGTTCTTTCAGTGTACTTTCAGAACAAGGAGTTAAAATGTCATGAAAAACAAGGAACACAAAAACAATATATATGGTGTATCCATGTGTTATCAGAAACACACCGGCAATAGGGCAAAAGCAATGAAAATAGGAAGCACATTGAACTAGGAAACATAGTTTAGCATGCTAAATATTAACAACGTGCCATACAGAGATTGTAGATAAACATAACTAGAAAGTCAATAAATTAGACACAGGGGTGAAATGAAAACAAACAGGAAACAAGACAGGCTCTGAACTGTGTTGTATTTTCAAGAATAACAGGAGGGGCTCTAATGTCAAGGGGTATAAGGACAGAGAACTGGTCTTCAATTGGATTCAGAAAATGTTGGGGTAGTGACAAGGGCCAGAGCAGATAACAGACTACTGCCATTGAGGCTGCATTTACAAATAATGTAAGGAACAGGGTTCTAAGCTCAAGACAGCCTAGACAGGACCATGTACTACATTTACATTTACATTTATTCATTTAGCAGACGCTTTTATCCAAAGCGACTTACAAATGAGAGCACACTCACACACCAATGGTAGCAGAGCTGCCATGCAAGGTGCTAGCTTGCCATCGGGGGCAACTTAGGGTTCAGTGTCTTGCCCAAGGACACTTCGGCATGGGATCACCCGGGCCGGGATTCCAACCACCAACCCTATGATTAGTGGATTAGTGGACAACCGCTCTACCGACTGAGCCACAGCCGCCCTAATGTACTAATTAGCACAATTATGGCAGCTAGTGGGATTGGCAAAAGAGGGACAACATGATCCAGAACTGGGGACACTGCAGAGATGGCAGTTGAAGAAAAAAGAACCACTGTAAGTGCTGAAATAGCAAAGCAAAACAAAACATTCAGACATCATCATGGTAGAAGAGATTTTTTACTCTACAAGAGCTGGGTAGAAAAGATACTTGCTGCAAACCAAAAACAGAGCCATTATTCAGTATATATTACTGTCATAATTTTATTAAAAGGGATACAGTTTCTGCTGGAATTATTTACATTTATTCATTTATCAGACGCTTTTATCCAAAGCGACTTACAAGTGCACACTCACACACCAATGGTAGCAGAGCTGCCATGCAAGGTGCTAGCTTGCCATCGGGGGCAACTTAGGGTTCAGTGTCTTGCCCAAGGACACTTCGTCATGGGATCACCCAGGCCGGGATTCGAACCGCCAACCCTACGATTAGTGGATTAGTGGACAACCCGCTCTACCGACTGAGCCAAAGCCGCCCTATTATATAAGATTATATAAGATTATATAAGAGAAAGTTCTCTCCAAAAATGATGATCCTTAAACTGGAGGAAGGAGAAGCTTTTTTGGTGTCCTTAAACTACGCAGTTTCTAAAGACAGAAAATATGTCTTTTTCTTGTTGAGCTCCATGCAGCATGACCTAAACTTTAGGTCATGCTACATGGAGCTTAACATATTGTTGCTGTAACTATAACAGCTCTCCTCATAGGGAACCTCAATACCCAAATAGATAATAAAGTCTTAAACAGAGGATATCTTGACTCAGAGGTGCTATATACTGCACCCTTTAACTCACTATTTCAGGTCCGGAATATCATAGACTGACAATCTAAATTGAACTTGAATGCAATTGGAGTTATAAATGAAGTTACCTACGTACAGAGTGACAACAATGATTGGGAGGTGGGAGTAGTGTTGAAGGCAGGGCTGGAACAGGATAAGGCAAACAGGAAACTTCCATTACAAGGTGAAACTGAGGATCAGGAGAGTGTCTCAGGGTGGAGCTAGAGCAGGAATGTTTCCAGAGTAAAGGATGGTTTCAGATATACTTGGAAAGCTTCATGACAAATACTGATATTAGGTATCATGTGGATCATCTAGAAATCCCCTAACCTTTAAGATGCTGTGCTTATGTTGATGACAATGATGATAAGGAACCAGTACTGACATGTTAACTGACAAGGTTAAATTAACATTTAAACAATCTTTTATATGTAACACAAAGATGAATTAAATAAAACTCATATTGTGAGGGCAACATTTGGCTGCTACTACTATACAGTTGTACATCTTCTGGGATATGGTTCTATCTCTGGATCCTGATATGTTTGCCCTTTTTCTTAGCAGAATTTCTCAGGCTCTGTCTGATTGCATGAAGACCATTGGTGAACAGCAACTTTAAAGTCCTGCCATATATTCTAAAATGAATTGAGCGGCCGAAATGGGTTTTCTCAGGAGGGTGGCTGGCCTCTCCCTTAGGGATAGGGTGAGAAGCTCGGCTATCCGAGAGGAACTCAGAGTAGAGCCGCTGCTCCTTTGTGTTGAAAGGAGTCAGCTGAGGTGGTTCGGGCACCTGGTAAGGATGCCCCCTGGGTGCCTCCCTAGGGAGGTATTCCAGGCACATCAAACTGGGAGGAGACCTCGGGGAAGACCCAGGACTAGGTGGAAAGACTATATTTCCACACTGACCTGGGAACGCCTCAGGATCCCCCAGTCAGAGCTGGTTAATGTTGCTCAAGAAAAGGAAGTTTAAGTTCCTTGCTGGAGCTGCTACCCCCGCGACCCGATTACGGATAAGCGGTTGAGGATGGATGGATGGATGGATGAATTGAGGTTTGGCTTTGGCTGGGCCATTTTACACTTCCGTGCAATTTTGGCACTATAATAGGTTTAACCACAGGTATAACCACATAATAGGTTTAACTACATTCTGGTTTTTTGAAGGCTCAAGTCCCTTGAAGTCTGAAACTGTTTTCTTGCTTTTATTGCCATGTATTTGGCTCCTTCAATCCTGCCCTCAACCTTGACCAGTTTCCCAGTCCCTGCTGGGGAACAGTATGCTCACAGCATGATGCTACCACCATCATGCTTCACAGGGTGTTCACTAGTGTTGGGTTTCTTTCAAATATAAACTATTGCTCTCCTCCCTGATCACTTACAGTAGGTTTGGTAGATGACTTAATCTAAGTAGACATATGGTTGTTTCATATTCTTTCCATTTTTTAGCAATGGATTTAATGGTGCTTTTGTTGTATGTTTTACAACCAAACCCTGAATGATACTTTTATAGATCTTTGTCCTATACTTGTTTTGAGAGCTTCTTCATAATATTGTGTGATTAGGTATGTTCTACAACAAACTCTGGGGCTTTCCAGAAGCAGGTGTATTTATACTAAAGTCACATGACACTTTAATTGCACACAGATGGGTTCAATTCAAATGGTCATGTGATGCAATCTTAACTTTTTTTTATGTGTAAAATAATTTTGCAAAGATACTAACCTCCCTCCTCCTCAGTATTACAGGATATTTTGATTGGGTGCATGCCATACAATCCAAATGAGCAATTAGCAGCCAGGTTATTGTGTTTTTTTATGTATTTGGTTTACACTTAAATTGTTTATTTGCTTTATCATATTAATGGTCAAAAATGATCTTATATAATTTATCTTGATTTATCATGATTTTTTTTTACATCACAAAAACATGCAATTTAATCAGGGGTGTGCAGACTTTTTGTATCCACTGTCTGTAGAATCCATGCATTCCCCATGTTCTGTGAGGATAAAACATACCTGGCTTTACTGGCTTTAATATAATTGTAACATGGTTACAGGCACAGAATTTAGATCTATATGTGGAAAGTTTTTTAAGACACAGGTAGAGTCAGAATGAAAGTCAAGTTCATAGCCAAAAATACAAACATGATGAGGGCAGATAAAATCAAAAATACACAGTCCAATGAGTTAAATGAGTTTTGTTTTAAAAATAAAAAAAAACAGATTATCAAAAGTAGCAGCAGGACAACAAGGACTAGGAAAAAGACAAGAAACACATTAAGGCAAAAGGGTCATACACAAAATAGCTGTACAAGATATCATGGCTCAGAGCTTACGAGGTTGGAGACAAACTGTGGCTCTTCGTGTCTCATTTAAAAGTGCATGTGTGTTTTTAATGCTTTTTCAATGTTTTAATTTATGAGATGACAGAAGAAGTGAGTCAGAGGTCACCAGGAGAGGAAATTTCCAGGCTGGATGTTACAGTAATAAAGTTTTATTTTTCCCAAGCATCAGAAAACAATAAAAATAATCACAATACTAATATTTACACTACTACTACTATACTATATTGCTACTACCATAATAATAATAATAATAATAATAATAATAATAATAATAATAATAATAATAATAATAATAGGAGACAAAAATAACAAAAATGATGGTAAAGCATGTTTGGTAGGAGAGGATGTTGCTAATGTTTAGTATATTACATCTTACATCTTTAGAAAATAAGATTTGTAATCTTTCCAATAGAGTCCTGTTACTGAACTTCAAGATTTTTTTTATTATTATTTATTTAAGAGGAAATTAGGGGACTTTTTTTATTTGTAGAGGCAGGTGTGCATGTGTTGTCTCAACCATTTTGAGCAATGAGTAAACAGTGTCTCTCTGCTTGCAGAGCAGCTCTCTGCTTGCACCTTTGGACAGAGAGACTGTGGGCACTGAGCCTATGGATGGGTCTGGATCTGTCTCTGCTATCTATCTCTGACAGTAAGGGTATATGTCAACCAATTCATATTCTCTATTTACAGCCTATAAATAGAGACCTGGAGTTTCACATTGCCAGTCAAATATTTTGTTTGGTTTTGTTTGATGACCCAATTGGTATTTATACTAGGGTATAAATCAGTTCTGGCCTGGGCTCTGTGATCTGTTTTAATAGAAGAACTCTTTCAGGGTTTAGCGCTTGGGTTTCGAGAACCATAAAATTGTCTTCTTTTAGTATATCTAGAAATTGGTGGCTTTTTCTGTACATTTTTGGATAGTGGGAATTAACCCAATTTTCCTTGTGTTCATGAGTTGGTGTGTTGTGGATTTTTAATACAGTAATACTTTTCAGAATTCCTCATGCAGGGCTTCTAATGGACGTGTGTCCTATCTAGTGTACTTGTGGTGACTGAGTGAACCTTATACTTTTCATACACTGTGACTAGGCTATATTACAAACAATTTGCACAAGATTGGGGTGGAATGGGTGTGTCTATGTTATGAAATGATCTTTCAATTAAATATTTCTTAAATGTATTCACTGTTATGCTGAAACCCTGAAGCAACTTTGAAAGGGTAGGTGAATAGGATGGTGCTCCGGGGGGTGGGGGGACCAGCAGGGTGGGTACAATAGGGGCTGGAGATTATGTGTGAAATGGAGATTTGCTAGGTGACAAATAAAACAACAATGAGTGCACTCCTTTTTGCTTCAATTTGGGAGAGGCTATGATGACTGGCAAGAGAGGCATGCACATCTTAATAGGAAGGGAAAGTTTTTTTGTTGCTAGCAGAAAACAGCAACAAAAACATGGCATTTCTGTCAGAACATGTATGAAGAATTATGTTATTCATTGTAAAGAATTAGATGTCAATAAGAAAAACAAGAATGTTCTCAGTATTAGCTGCTCTGCTAATGTGAAGCATATTTGTATACATTCACTTAATTGTAAATGCGTTTTTCTTAGCATAAAATTATACACTATAAAATGTTTATAAAAACATTGGTGTTGTTTTGTAATTCACCAAATAAAAACGCGAAAGCCAGTCTGCGCCTGTTTCCGCCTCATCCAACCTCACCGTGACACAC
>JAFFST010050334.1:130705-142846 GCA_022414735.1 Noturus placidus | reverse complement strand
TTTTTTTTTTTTTATATATATATTTATTTTAAATAACATTTATAGAGATATTTCACATAAACATAGACCTATGGAAATTCATGCTCTACTCACTCTAAAAACAATTACTGGTATATTAATATGGGTAAATATTAGTGGTATCTTTTTGACGATTGGTTATTGTTTTATAGAGAGAATACCATGAACACTAAATTTGGTATGAATTGTTTTCTATTGCTTATCAGGTTTTTACAAACCGCTGAGATGCTGAAGCCTTCGACTCCGTCTGCCAGCCACGACAGTGGAGGTTCATCAGGACCAGATGATGGATCAGAATACTATCCTCACCTCAGTAAGCCTAGTTCTACTAAGCTCACTTCAGTGTTGGCGCTTTGCTGTTATTTCACTGCCAAAAGTCAAGTCACAGTCATTTCAAAATTGCCTTTTGTCTGTCTTTTAAATATTAACTTATATTGCCTAGCATAACCACTGCTTTTTGAATTTCTCTCCTTGCTCTCAGATTTTGAATGCAGCAGCACATTTGGTCAGCCAATAAAAATAGGTTTTGGGCTGTTGGGATAAAACTGAGTGTGCACTACCTGAATGACTAAAAAACAACTCTAAGTGAGGGCAACTCTAAGTGTAATAACGCCGAACTCAGGGGAAATCATACATTAGTTAGCTAGCCCACCAGACAAGTGAGAGCTGCCCAGTCCCATCTTTTATTTGCCCAGAGACCTAATTGATTAGGCCAAAAAATAGCTAGCTAACATAATGTAATGAAGTATTACCAGCTAACTGGCTCACATCAATGTAGTCACAAACGTGCATATAAATTCCCATATAGGGGATAACTCGGACACAGACGCATCCGTTATAAGAATGTTTCTAATGTTGTGTTTGTGCCGTTGACAAAAAGTCAGAAATGCATTGGTCAGTATTTGGCTATGAGCTATGGTGTCCTCTTTTCACATTACTTGTAAAAGATTACTCGAGCCTGGCCAGCATCTTTATTTTCTCTCGACGAATTTAACACGCCACTTTATTTTGTTTGATTTTGTCAGTGCTCCCACATACATGCAGGTTTCTGATTCTGAAAAGATCGTCCGTCATCCCTGCACGCTAATTAATCTTGACTAGTAAAAGCCAATTCAGAGCAAGTAACCTGCGCTATAGTTACAACACCAAGATTCATTGTACGACCGCAAAGAACATTTTTCATGCATATGCTTACATATTGGCATCAGTTGGTAAAGACCACTGCACATTTGTTGTGACCATGTTTTGTAGTTTTTTTGCAGAACAAAGCAAGAAGGGAGGAGTTTTGTCCCCGAAACCTGAAAGATATGCACATGGTGGTGGACAAACTGATGGCCCATTCCCACCTGAAATATAAAGGTTTATCCAGAAAGCACCTTTTCATTATTAATATATTACATTTACATTTATTCATTTAGCAGACGCTTTTATCCAAAGTGACTTACAAGTGAGACACACTCACACACCAATGGTAGCAGAGCTGCATGCAAGGTGCTAGCTTGCCATTGGGGGCAACTTAGGGTTCAGTGTCTTGCCCAAGGACACTTCGGCATGGGATCACCCGGGCCGGGATTCGAACCACCAACCCTACGATTAGTGGATTATTGGACAACCCGCTCTACCGACTGAGCCACAGCCGCCTAATAAAGCATACTTCTTAGCACTTTTAACATTTATCCCCAATTTTAGTTAGCATCTTCTGTTCTCACTTACGTTTACTTTACGGAACTTTTTTTTAACGATTACTTTTACATGTACAGGATGTGCAATAGTGTCTTGGACATAAGATACTTGCGTGTTGTTGCTTTTCAGGCACGCTATCCATGTTGGACTGTAATATATTCCCTGGACTGGACCGGGACTACCTTGAAAATGAAGTAAATCTCTTTCTTTTGCCCATTTTGGAGAATGATGGAGATGACGCTTTGACAAGAGCAGGTCTGAATTTTATGTTAATTCATCATTTTGGAGCGTGCCTACATGAACATACTGTAGAACGTGGGTGAATATTAGTCAGCAATATCAGTATTGCCATACAAATGGCTTCTTTTTCAAACTCTTTTGATCTAAATTGATAAAACTTTCAACTTTCAAGGCTTTCTAACCTTGGATTCTATAAAATGCTGCTGTCACAGTGCTGGAAACATTTAACTGATGAGTGTGGGTTTGTGTTTTGTGTTTGTACGACAGGATCTGGATCTGGTCCTCTTTTCTCTCTGCTACCTGGCTACAAAGGCCACCCAAGCTTTTCCTCTCTGGTGACCAAACTGCGTAGCCAAGTCCTGTCCATGTCCCGCAATCAGCTCTCCCACACCATCCTCACTGAGAAAAACTGGTACGCCAAGTCGAGTTTGACAATCAAACGGTGAACATGAATAAAGATTCTAGGTTTCTGTCATGACAGAATTTGGGAAGATAAGTGAAAATCTGAAGTTACTGTTGAGCTTAAATGTAGTCCTCGATGTAACTACTTATTCCTTCAAATACTTTCATAAGATACACTTAGTCTATATTTTCCTCTTTATTTGAATCTCACAGCAGTTATTTTTTCAGTTCTGTAAATACCTATATCAGGGTCCAGACGTCCAACGACGTGACTATTATTTGTCTTTTAATTTATAACTGGGGCAGTTTATTGCTTTTTGCCATTTGAGAAATGAATTGGAAAAATTATATCTGAATAATATGCTATATACTTGGATTTTACAAATAATTGACACCCTATTTTCAGTTTAAGTGCTAATAGAAACTGCTGCCTGTAGTCATGACTTGTAGTCATGTCTTGCACCTAATTTTGCTGCAATCTACTTTCTCGTTAATATCATTATTTTTATTGGTGGTTTAATAACTTCTGATGTAGTGGACATTATGTATGTTCATGTTTGTGGCTTGTTTATAACTGCACAGGTTCCACTATGCTGCCAGAATTTGGGATGGGGTAAAGAAGTCCTCAGCGCTTTCCGAATACAGCCGCTTACTGTCATAAACCAGACAAGCTGTGAAGAATGTCCCTCAACTTCACATGCACTAAGGCTTTGCAACAGTGTTACCTTTTGCTACACAGAGGCAGTGTGCTGCGTGTTCAACTAGGTCAACAGGGTTGACTTTTCACTGGAGCACTTTTCAACAGCTACAGGCTGCACATTCTCTGTTGTAGCTTAAACAAGACATATAGCAAGCATGCTTGCTACGAATGTTAAATCTTCTACCAGCTTTCTGACTGGGCTGAACTTGACCTATCAGCCGTGGTCTACATCAGAGGTTTAGGGCAAAGAGCTGAACTCGGAAAAGCACTGCACTGTTTTTTAAAAGAAAGCATCTCCGAGGGACATCAGTAACTTTTTTTTTTTTTTTGCTTTCACACACTCATTTTTATTAACTGCTCTAATCTGGTCAGGGTCATGGTGGATCCGGAGCCCCTCCCCAGAACACTGGATGTAAGGTGGGAATAAACTCACAGGGCATACTGCACACGCTTTAACACATTTTATCTTACCATGTCAAGTAAGTGGATTGGCTATGAGGAAACGGGAGAACCTCCCGACACAAGGAGAGCATGTATAGAAACTCCAGACAGACAGACAGACAGTAACTGGAGCTCAGGAGCAGACCAGGGACCCTGGAGCTGTGAGGTGGCAATACCACCTTACTGCCTATTTATTTGCTGTCAATTAAAAAAATGTCAAAAGTAGGTTGAAAGAATAGTTTGTATGGAACAAAATTGTTTAAAACACAAAAGTTTAACCAATTGCAATGATTAAGATGACTGTAATATAAGTGTATCAGGTGCATCAACAATGCTGAAGATATTGAACATCTTGATGTCACTGTTGGATTGCGCAACAGTCCACTTTTAATAAAAAGAAACAATAAAAATATCCATTTTACAGTGTCTTATCTATTTATATCAATTTACGGCAACATTATGCTGGATGTAGCTATTAAAAATGGGTAAATCTTGTCCACATTGGGATGCATGTGATGATCAGTAACAATATTCAAATAGGATGGCTTCAGATGTATATTAAGGGGCCCAGTGTGTGCCAGGAAGACAATTCCTCCCCCCTATTACATTCCTACCCCCCCCCCCGAACTGTTGAAACAGGGCAGGTTGGGAACAAATTCTGACCCATTCTCAGAGTCCTGTTCTGGGCTGACACGAGTGGATCCTATTGTAATCCATCCACCTCAAGGTTTGATGTGTTGTGTTTAGTTATTTGAGTAATCGTAACCTTTTCAGCTTGAAACCAGCCTGGCCATTCTCTTCTGACCGCTCGAATCAGCAAGGTTTCCACTCACTGGATGTTTTTGTTTTTCTATACCATTCTGTGCAAACTCCAGATACAGTTGTGTCTGAAAATCCCAGGTGATTGGCGGTTTCTGAAATACTCAAACCAGCCCATTTGACCATCAGCCACTGACATTATTTCTTTTCCCTGTTGATGCTTGATGTGGTCAGTAACTGAAGCTCTGCATGGTTTTTATGCATTGTTCTTCTGCCACATAATTGGATGATCTTATAATTGCATGAATGAAAAGGTGAACTGGTGTTCCTAAAGAAGTGGCTAGTAAGTATGCCAAATGTGACAACAATATAGTTATGTCTAATAAACTTGCAGAAATAGTCTGTTGCGATGGACTGGCACCCTGTCCAGGGTGTACCCCGCCTTGTGCCCGATGCCTCCTGGGATAGGCTCCAGGTTCCCTGTGACCCTGAAAAGGAGTAAGCGGTTGAAGATGGATGGATGGAGGGATGGATGAAATAGTCTGTTTTGCTTGATACACACATAGCAGGGTAACACCTGCTAAGATGCCAGTCATCAGGGTCTGAGAATAGCTCACAAATGGCACCCAAATGATAAATTGTCACTGGAGGTCTGCTTGTGTGCAGTTAATGTGCACGTACAGAGTGACCTATATGGTAGGTGTACCTGTAAAATGGTCAGCAAAGATACACGATAGGAAGGTGTATCTAATGCAATAAGCCTGTGTATGTATGCATGTATGTATGTACGTGTGTGCGCGTGCGCTATCGATTATTCGGTCTATCCACAAGCAAGCCTTACTGTGGGACGTATTTCCGGTTCCATAAACGTAATCAGAATACGAATGAAACAGGAAAGGATTGTTTAACCATCACGCCAGATTATGATTTTGTGCCAGTTTAATTTAATAATTTGCACTTTATTATTAAACTCATTTTTTTTTTTTTTTTCAACGTGGGGAGTAAAAATGTCCAAAAATTGATATTGTGGCTGTGAGCAAGAAAGTGGCACTTTGCAGATCCTGCCAAAACACTCACATATTAGACAGAAGTGGACGTTGTTTATTTCCCCCCAGAGAATTTCAGACATAAACGTAACTCTTCGGCACATTTCAGCTCGGATTACAGCAGATCACAGGGTTTGGGAAGTTATTAAAGGATGAAGTCATTCCAACTTTACTGGACCTGACTGCAAACCCACACCGTGTACGTATTTCCGGTTTTTTTTTTAACCGTACACTGTATTTTATCTAGCTAAATAAGTACATTAAGCGGCTTTTCTCGCAGTTACTCGTGTGGAAATGCATGAAATGTTTTGAATGCCATGGAGGCCAGTGAAGGAAGCCTAAATCCCGGATGTGGGCGGGACTACACCTGGTGGGCGGGGTAACGCGTGTGATCGGTTGAAACGCAGAGGACTTGTGCAGGTGACGTCATTTTCAAGTTCTGCAACCACAGGGATAGTGGGAAGAGTCGCAGAATGACATGTAGGACTAATGTCAGTAAAGTCTGTGGTTTCGATGGTGATTTCATTTAAGCTTAAATTCTGTAAACATAACTTTAAACACGTCAGCTTAACACGTGTTGTCTTGGGGGCGTGGTTGCAGCATTACACACAGGAAACAGCAAGTAAAAAAAATATTACTAAAGTATTCTTAAAGGCACAGTAACAAAAGCACCTTTTACCATTAGGGGACGTACACGCGAAAATCTATTAAAACACCAGTACAGTTTTCTCCCTGCTTTTTTTTTTTTTTTTTTTTTTTAACCCAGATCGTTTGCGTTTGGAGAAGACCAGAGAAAACAATATTCCATTTCAAAAGTACTGCTGTATGACGTCTCTTGAAACGCTCTGACTTTCCAGCACTGTGCTGTCAGAGAATTAATTTAAATGCTTTATGCATACAAATAGATCATCCTAGTGCTTATTTATTCGTTTCATTTCGGTTATACACGCGAGTAAAGCAGCGCAAATAAATACACTTGGAAACGGAACTGTTATTTAATTCTTAGGAAAAACCCGGACTGATTTAACCGACGGACCAACACTTGCGCAGTACTAAGAGGAAATGGCGTCACGGTCTCGTTTAATTGAACGGCCTGCGCGTGCGCACATCCTAACACAGGATTACATCACAAGTAAACCCAGCGAGTACACATGATATGCCATGATAAAGAGTATAAATGACAGGGGCTCTCTGGTATAACCGCAGCTTTACCAGTGCCTCAAAGCTGAAGACATGTAATCCTCATGGCAGTCTGGTTAGCTTGCTAAGAAAGTTTGAAAAGATGCCCAATATTCTTCTGTAAAACTGCGCCGTTTCTCTCATCAAACCTACTGAATGTGGATGTCTTCACCGGTTTAGGTACAACTTTCCTGAGTTTCCTTCTTCTTGGAGGTCACTGGAATGATTAAATTAATTGATTACTTGCCCAGAAATAGTTAGATTCAACCAGTGATTAAATTGCTGTTTTCATTTATTATTATTATTATTATTATTATTATTGTTATTATTATTATTATTATTTAAATTGACATGTACTCGTGTGTTTTTGAAGTGTGCTAGAACAAATGAGCAATTCTTCCCATGTTGTTTCAGCTGCTGAGTCCCATTGCCATGGAGATGGCACGTGCAGTTCGTATTCAGCCAGATGAAATCACAATTAATGAAGTAAGTTGCTTGTTAAAGCGGGAACAAGCATGAGCAATGCAATTCTCATGTTTATATTTCTCTACGAACATGGCCGATATTGTACTGATGCCACGTTTATACCATTTGAAAACAGGCAGATTATTTTAAGTTCATTACTAAGAACTGTTTATAATAGTAATTGATTTGTTGTGATTGTTTATCTTTGATTTTTAGTGCACAGTGACCTTGTATCTACCAAAGATGGAGTCCTCCAGTGAGGACGAGGAGGATGTCGGCGGTGATGTGTGCTGCATGTGTAGGGGACGCATTGCTTTTCTGGACAACCAGCCTGAGCATCTGATCAAGCACAAAGATGAGGCGTATTGCTACTTGTGCCAGACGAACTTCTCCCACATCAACTCGCTGGCCTTGCACCTGAAAACTGCCCATCCTGAGTACCATATATTCTGTAAATGCTGCAAGGTGTACATGGGGCGACATCTAACAAAGGAGTGGACTGCAGAAACTGACAAGACCCCAAAAGAGGAACCTCTGGATGAGGAGGTGGAGGAGGTCATCATTGAGAAAGAGGAGGTGGAAATAAAGTATGTGAAGGAAGAAGAGGAGGAGGTTGCTGTTGGAAAGATGGAGGAAAGTGCAGAAAACATTACAGAAACTCCAGAGGATAACAAGATGGTCACCAGAACCTTGCATGATCACAACTATTTCTCCACACAAACCTGCAGTTCTATCAGGGATACTAAGGATAATGCTGTTATGTACACCAACAGTGAAAATGTGCTTGTTTTTATTAATGAAACAGACACTAGAACATCCCCGGAAGACTCGTATATGAAAAGCGAGCAGCAGGAGACCCCAGTGGATGATCAGACGGTGTGCAGAGGCGTACGTGATCATACTTACTCTTCCATTCAAAGCCTTGTAAATCCCATGCTTCTTGCAAAACAAGTTATAAACTCCAGCACTGAAAACATGGACATGTTTAATAATAAAGCAGAAACTCCGATATCACCTAAGGACCCAGAAAGTACTGAAAGTGAACAGGATCGGATATGGCAGCATGAGTTGATGTCTAGGGGCTTGCTTGATCATACTTACTTCTCCAGACAAATCCTCGCAGATCACACAGCTCTCTCAAAACAAGTACCTTCAATTAACACATGCAGGTCAAGCAAAGAAAAATGTTTGCAAATCCAAAACCACAGAAATAATGTCACTATGAATGATCAAGGAACCACTCAGCACTCTAGTGCACCTATGTTGGAAGCATCACAGTTGGAATATAATATTAAGGTGGAGGATAATATTAAGGTGGAGGATAATATTAAGGTGGAGGATGACCTTTGTGAATTTAAACCCATTCAGGAGGATGTAGTAAAAGGAGATGAGGAAAATATTGAGAGACGTGACCATGAGGACACTGACTCTTCATCCACAGTTAAATTGGAATACACATCTCAGGATGACTCTGATACAATATCTTGCACATCCACAGACTATAACTGTGACATTTTGGAGGAAGATTGCACAATCACCAGTTGGAGTGCTTGTCAGAAACATTGTGAAATCGCGAACCAGAAATCATGCGACTCTGTAGATTCTGTGAATTCAAATCCTGCAACCAGTTTATGTAAAGACTTGCAGATCAGCACTAGCCTTAGCAAAGATCCAAACACCGAGAAGTCTATGAAGTTGTACACATGCTTGCTATTTAAATGTTCTCTGTGTGGAAGTGTGTTCATCACTGAAGAAAAGTTACTGAACCATCAAGTAGAGAAACACCCTTTGGCCAAATATGTGTGTGTGAGGTGCCTGAAACTATTTCCCAAACAGAGTGTCTTCCTACAGCATGTTTGTAGCAAGTCCAAGGGGTTTCAGAGAGAATCACTATCCCCATCCAACAACTCAAACAAAACAAAAGAACCACTGCACACGAATCTGAATTTGGTGACCTCGCCTGCTGCGACAGAGTCTTCTAAGCAACCCAACAGCAGTCAGAGAGTCAACGTTATTAATACAGCTAAGAATCTTGGAACTGTGTCGAAGTCCACATCACATTCATTGCCCAACAGTCCATCCACCCAAAAGGTTCCAGTACAAGTCATGGCCACTAGGTCAAGCTCTGCCAAGAAGAAGAAGGTGACAGATTTAGTCTTAAATGAAAACCAAGGACAAGTGTTGACTCCCATTTCTGCAGTTACGCAGAATCAAATTGGACAGGTGCAGGTTTTAAGTCCGTTGCAGGCCAACGTGGTGACTCAGACCCCTTCTACTTCTACTTTATCAGCTTCTTCTTTATCATCTTCTTCTTCTACTTTATCAGCTTCTTCCCCTTCTTATTCTCCTTCTTCTCCTTCATCTTCTTCCCAGATGTTCCTTTCTTCCCAGGGCCAAGGACAAATGTCATCCATTTCCACAGTTACTCAGAGAACAAGTGCACAGATGCAGGATTTAACTCCATTGCAGAGCAAAGGGGTGGCCCACACTCCTACAGGCAGTGCAGCGTTGACTATGAGCATTGTCTTGCCTCAGAACCACTCATCATTTGGAGTCCACTTACCTCACCCTTTACTATCTCAAGCCTCTAGCTCAAAGTCAATTCCGTCCCAAACAGGCCAACAACCTGAGTCCAATGTTCCTTTCCTGGATATTTGTAGGTCGTCTCCATCTACCCTAATCCTTCCTTCATCCCAGGCGCCTTTAAAAATAATGGCCATGTTTGTGAACCAGAGCAAGGAGCTGGCCCTGCAGAAGCGCATGCGCCAGAGTTGGCGCTCCAAAGCTGTGTTTCCATGCCGACAGTGTGGCGCCGTTTCACGCCAGCTCTCACTGGGTGTGCGCCACCGCTACCAACACCGTGGGCCACGCCTCCACAGATGCCAGTGTGGCCGAGCCTTCCAGCAGCGCATGCACCTGCTGCGCCATCAGGTTCAGCACGCTGAGGCCACACGCTATGTCTGCGCTGCCTGTGGCCAGATGTTCTGTGGTACGCAGAAGCTGGCCTGCCATAGGCCCCTATTCAGGGTCACACGAACAAATAAGAAAAGAAATGCAAAAACAGAGTGCAGAAACATGTTTCAGTGCTACTGCGGCCTTTCCTTTATGAGACCTGCTGCCTTACTGTGGCATTTGTTAAAAAACTCTAAAACCCGCAAACCACGCTTAAAAGGTGTCACACTTACTTGATTTTGCTTGATTCTTTGCAGTAAATTACTGTGCAAATTGCAGTCGCTTGAGTTTCAAAGTGAAATGGGGTGCTGTTATATGTGCCGTGCGAGTCATTAAAGACTACTAGAGTGGTTATATTTTTCCATAATGGAGAGGTGGGCATTAAAATCCCTGTGATATTAGACTGGATAATCATGAGTTGTTGTGGTCAGTCTGATTAATGTACAATCATTATTACATACCATTTTATGCAAAACAGATGCTTTGTGATTGTTGTCTTTGTTGGGATTCAATTTCTGGGAGAGAGCTTGCCATCTTTGTTGACAGTAGCTGGACCTCTGTATCTTGCATAGAGGAAAAAATGTTTTTAATGTTTTTTGTTTTTGTCCCCCCCCCCCCCCGAGGTATATATTAGCCCAGTAATGGACACCTTTTGCACACCACTACACTCTTTGGGGAGAAATAAAAAGCACTGACTCCTTAAGGTTTCTTGAGCTTGTACCTGTAAAGGAACCTTTTAAAGCTTGTATGTAGAATCCTATAACAAGCTTCTCCACTACCATTAATCTAGAAATCATTTTCATTTGCAAAATTGCTGAACACTTAAGTGGCAGAAATAGACTCCCAAGAGTGCATTAGATATGTTTGACTACTAGAGGGAGCTACTTCAAAAAGAAATGCATCAGAGTCTGTCTTCTGTGGAGAACACTACCTCAGTTTTAATAAACTTGAAAACAGGATTTAGTAATAAAGAGTTTTTCCATTACAGGAGTGTCCTTGAGACTGTGTGAAGTCATTTCAGGGTGGGACTACAGGTCCCCCCCATGTTGCTTAAGGAGGATTAGTGAAATATTAACTCCATTTTTCAAACACTCCTGCAAACACCACAACAGGAACAATATGACCCTATATTAATTCTTATTAGACAACTATTAGTTCCAATCCGTTAATTTGTTTAGACAAGTGGCTCTCCACTGGAGAAGTGCTGATATTTACTATAACAGTCCTGCCACATTTCACTGTTCATATTGTTCTGCTTGTCTGCGTTTGCTACATAAATTTCCAATTCTAGCAATAGTTCATTACATTAATTACTGCACTTGCTACACTTCTGGGTTTTCATGGTGACATGTAGCACTCTACCCTGCATTGGCTTTTTGAGAACTATTTTCATTAACGGAGAAAAAAATCTACAAAATAAATCTGAAGCTGTTTAAAAAATAAATAAATTCCACCTTTTTTTTTTTTGTTAGCTAAATTAACTTGAATTGGATAATCATTGTTAATGTGATCAATAACATCAACCTCTCAATATCAGTTTACTGTACACTCATATTGGGTACACACTTTGCTGTTTATATAGGTGTAAAGAATAAAATAGAATGCCATCATCCTGTTGTGAGGTATAATCCGATGCACCTCACAGAGGATTGACAAATTCTTTTTCCAGTGTTTGATGGGGTCTGATGTTCGTTTAAACAACTGAAGAAAAATTCATTATTAAATTCAAATTATTTAAATTCAAATTATTTAAAGCATATTAGTTCTCCAATATCAAACTTCAGCATGAATAAACCATGTTAATACAGTAAGAAAGTAACACACATTGACATTTGTTTAAATGGTTTTTGATACACCAGCACTGATAACTGTTTATTCAACCCATTATTAAATCCATATAAATTCTGTATAAAAAAAAACATGTTAATGAAGGGGGGGCGCACGGTGGCTTAGTGGTTAGCACGTTCGCCTCACACCTCCAGGGGGCCCTGTCGGGGGCCTCCTCCGGGTACTCCGGCTTCCTCCCCCAGTCCGAAGACATGCGTGTTAGGCTGATTGGTGTGTCTAAAGTGTCCGTAGTGTATGAATGTGTGTGTGTGAGTGTGTACAGTGGTGTGAAAAAGTGTTTGCCCCCTTCCTCATTTCCTGTTCCTTTGCATGTTTGTCACACTTAAGTGTTTCGGAACATCAAACCAATTTAAACAATAGTCAAGGACAACACAAGTAAACACAAAATGCAATTTGTAAATGAAGGTG
>JAFFST010050334.1:109695-121099 GCA_022414735.1 Noturus placidus | reverse complement strand
CATGGTAGGGTGCTGTGGACGTCCTGTGGGCAGATGTATTCTCTGCGAACAAAATGTTGTGCAACTTTCCTCACTTTCACTCGCATTTATAACAGTCTGTCACAACGTGAGGGTTCACAATGAACTCGGAGGGAGGATGTGCACGTGAATGTACCGTTAATGGTCAAAAACTAGAACTGACATTAGCCTAGATATTTAGGTGTCTAGTTACTTACTGTCTGAATAAAACCTGCTGTCTCCATTTCTTACAGACTGAGCTGCTAAAATGCATCACCGAAATTTCGTTGAGTCTGGGCCAAACCAAGTGTACAATTGGAGGGGACACACACACCGGTTTTTCCTTAACAAACATAAATATATTTAAAAAGAATAGACATAAATAAATAGATAAATAAATAAATAGAATAGATGAAGAAAAGACAGATCCGTTGGGGAAAATTAAAGCGGAACATATAGAAAATATTTTCTCCTGTATATTGGGAAGGACAGATTGGTATTTCCTCAACATTGGGGGGATCACGACCCCCCCAAAGAGTGCATGGTTACGCCCATGGTGCATGCACACAAGAAGGTATCCATGTGTTCAACACTGCCCCTGGTGGTTAGTAGGGGTGAAACAGAACAGTTACCGAAATGTCATGCTTGTCACATTTGCCATATGAACAATCTGAACCTTAAATGGCACTAGTAAAACAGGGTCTCTGAGTCATTAGCAATCTTTAAACAAACGGCAGAAATTCACACGTGATATGTATTGTGTTGGGGAACTGCACACGCAAAATAACTTACATTTGATATATCAAATGTAATTTGATATTGGTTGGATCTTCCAGGAGGACAATTATTTAATCTGCACTTTAACAATCCATTTTTCACTAGTCTGTTGAAATGGCCAGAGTTACTTCATTCACTGCTGCCCTTTCTTATCACTTCTACTTATCTTTTTGTTTTTATATCATTTGTTTCCCATCACCTTTTGATATGCCCTTTTTATCTTCAACATACTTATAACCAATTTGTATAATAATTGTCCCTCTGATTACATCTAATAATTGCCATTTAACAGTTGATAGACTGTGCCCTGCAGGATTGGGATGATACCTGTGGACAAGGTTCCGGCGCTGCAGTGCTTGGCTCAGCAGCTCCGATGTGCTCTGGAACGACTGGCCCAACTCATCCAGCTTCTGTTCCATAGAGATTATGCGCTGCTCCAGCTCTCGGTATGAGTTGTTCCAGTTGGCACTCAGGTCACACATGATCATCTGCATCTGCCCAATAAAAGATGAAGACAAGGGGAATTTTATTTTTTACTATAAAACAGTTGACATTTAAGACCTGGACTGGATTTGAAATAGCTTTTGGGTCAGCAGCATAGAGGTTTAACTGCTACATAGTTTTACAATAACATATACTTCTCTTCACAATGCTTCACTTACTGACTCATTCTGTTTGTGCAGATTCATCCTCTTAAATGCATAATTCTGGTATGCTTTTGATCATTGACTAGATCATCACTGCAATCTTCATTTCACTTATTGTGCTGTTCTCTAAGGTTCTATCTCAAACATTAGTATTTGAAGATAATTCTAACAAATAAAAAAAAAGGAAGACTAGGCAAGCCTAGATTTTGCCGGACCGCCATCGACTGCACAGCATTTGTCACACAAGTGTTAAATGGCATTTCAATAGCAGCGAGGCAGTCTTCTATGGAGGGTCTAAAGTATATGCTTAGAAGTCTTTAAGACGTGATTTAGAGCTTTGGGCCAGGCCCCGTTTCAAAAGAGGTACTGTTTCATTGTTACATAGCTAGCTAGATAACTAAGCGCAGAACACAGATTAATTTAAATTAACAACACAACATTCAAGATAAACACGGCCAGTATGCAGCTACAAGCGCATGCATGCCACAGTACGTCCTCACACCCCTTTATGAAATATACATTTTTTTTAAGCATGGACACACACTTATGGAATGAAACAACATTAGCTTGTGAACAAACTCAGCAGATAAATACAAATCATACACTACTTGATAGCTAATGTTATCTACATTGAAATGTAAGTAACACTAGATGGATGGATGGACAGACAGACAGACAGACAGACAGACAGATAGATAGATAGATAGATAGATAGATAGATAGATAGATAGATAGATAGATAAGTGGTGAACACACATTCAAGTAAGTAAACAAGAGTACCTCTCACTCTATCCCAAAATGACATGGGGTGAACTAGTTTACAAGTCTCCCCACCTATCCCAATATGACGAGCTGTGCTAGTTTGTGAACAAATGCAGCAGATTGATGTATATCACAGAAAGTCATTGGTATTGCTCACTGCTTGCTAACTACAAATAGCTAGACTTCTTGGGCATGCGTGTTTCAACAATGAGACTCACTCAGCCAGCAAAAATACTAGGCGCTCCAGCAGAAAAAAACGTTTATATTCTTGAACAAAACCACAAGGAAAATGAGCTTTTTTTTCCCCCAGTATTTATTCAAACACAAATATAAATACATGTGATATTCTTCTGTGGAAAAGGAAAGTACACCCTTGGCCTTAGTAGCTAGTATTGCCCCCTTTAGCAGAAATGACTTCTTGTAGGCGTTTTGCATAATTGTCCACCAGGTTTGCTGGAATTTTCGACCACTCTTCCATGCAGTATTCTTTCAGTTGCAAAGAGTTTTCTTGCATGTTCTACCCATTTCAAATCTCCCCCACAACATTTCAATGGGATTCAAATCTGGGCTTTGACTAGGCCTTTCCTACATTTCTTCTTTTTGACCCATTCCTCAATGGGTTTGCTCATGTGTTTAGAATCATTATCCTGTTGAAAGGTCCGATTTCGGTTTAACTTCAACTTTCAGACAGATGGCCTCACATTATCTTCAAGCACTCTGATATGATGCAGAATTCATAGTTGAATCAATGAATCCAAGCTATACAGATCCTGAGGCAGAGAAGCAACCCCAAACCATAACATTTCCAACAATGTGTCTCACAATTGGTATGAGGTTCTTCTCCTGAAAATCTGTCTTTGGTCAGAGCCAAACATGTCTGCTGTTACTGTGGCCAAACATCTCTATCTTTGATTCATCTGTCCAGATCACTTTATTCCAAAAGGAATGGTCTTTGCCTACATGCTCATTGGCAAACTACAGTCTTGCAAAGACGTTTTCCTGGCACGCAGGTCAAATTTTTGCAATTACTTTCTGAGTGTAGAAGCATGTACTTTGACACCAGAAGTTGCGAAACTTACTAGCATATCCTGTGACGAAATTGTGGGGTTCTTGGAGGCTACTTTTTGCATCAGAGGGTCTGTTCTTGGGCTGAATTGGCTGGGACGGCCAGTCCTGGACAAATGGGCAGTCGTTTGAAACCTGCACCATTTGTACATAACTTTCCTTACTGTGGAAATATGTATTTAAGGTAATTTGGAGATCTTTTTAAATCCCTTGCCAGACTAATAGTCATCCACAACCATTTTTCTGAAGGTCTTACAAGAACTCGTTAGATCTTGCTATGATGACACCACACACCTCAATAAAACAGGGAACAGCAGATACAAGATATGAGAGGGGTATAAATAAGACAGGTTCCACCTACACTCCCTAAGCAGGGTCTAATCACTGCCACCCAATCTCGAACACCTGATTCTAATTTTATGGATTTGAAGGTGTGATAAATGTAGGGGTGTACTTACTTTTTTCATGTGACTGATCTGTTCTATGTTCATTTAAATTGTGAAATTACTAAAAAACGTACATTTTATGTGTCATTTGATACTGTATCAACTTTATTACTAGGCACTGTTTCAAAGTGGATCAAATGTTTTCTTGTCCAAATATGTCAAAAAAGCCAACAATTTCCATAGGGTGTACTTATTTTTTCACATAACTGTATACAGTATACACCAAGATGCATCTCCAGAAAAGAGAATGCCATCACGTTGCACTATTGGAGAAAGGGTCATAAATATAATTCAATCAATAAAATGAACAAATTAAAATTCATATCAATAATATAAAAATAAAATTATTTCTAAGATTCTGGAGCATTTATATCAACCTTGGAGAGGTCCACCATCTCACTTGTGTAGTCCCTCAGTTTTCTCTGTTTCAGTCGCAGGTGACGAAATCTGTATGTGGGAAATATAAGAGGTATCACTGAGGTCAACAGACAGAAACAACTCTAACCATAAAATATAAATGAATAACTGCAAACTGCTAGTGTCAAAAATGGCTGCTATTAGTTTTATGATTTGTTGACTAATAAATCCAATTTCATTCAATTGTTTTCACTTAATTTGTAGGGTAAGCTAAAATAAGAGATTACATCTCTTGACATTTATGATATTGTATAGTATTTTGAGGCTTGCCTAAGTTTGGATGATAATTCAGTGTTTCAGAAAACAAAATGGAAACCAATATTGCAGGCAGGCTGATAGGTAACTACTGAAGCATGCAGAAATGGCTGGCCTTGGTGTGCCACCACACAAAATAGTAGCCTCCAGGAAATAAAACCCAGCAAAAAAATGATAAAAATAAATGTAATATAAATACAAAATAAAGAAACGGGAAAATGGCCAGCAAATCTGACCTTTAGCTATTTGAAAGGTGTTGGGTTGTTGTCCTGGTGTTCTTTCCAGAATATTTTTAGTGGTCCTAATGACTGTTAAACGGGATGGCCAAAATCCCTTCACCCTCATAAAATACGCAAAAGCACACGCTCACATTCTGTCTGGCTCAAACTTGTATGGAAAAGTTTCAAGGCCAGATGCCTTCACTAATGGTGTTAAACACCGGTTCACAAATTCACACATCTGAACTTCCTGTTCATGATTGGACTGAAGCCTGAGTGATCTCCTTATCAGCAGGAAGCTGAGTGCAGATTGTAAACAACAGATTGTAGACAACCAAAAGTGCACCATTTTATAGTCCGGTTAGTAGCATTACGAAAAGTGACTTAATGCATGTGAAAATCTTAGGAGCTCATTTTCAAACTATTTTTGAACTTTGGTCTTACTGAGGAATGTTTAATTGCACTCTATGCCAATGTGTATATTGATAAAGTGATCCAACCCAATAAACAAACAGAAGATAAAGGAGTAAGGATAAGAATGAGCAAAATATCTGTTCCACGCAATTACACTCACTGCCTCCTCCACCCTGTAAAACACACTAGATGTAAGGTGGTCTCTTGTTCACCAGTGCTTGAAAGAAAATCGGCATAAATCCCATCATATGGTTTTATGCTGGTTTGGACTCTTGCACGTACAGGATACACTGTGGCTAAAGCCGTAATACTGTAGTTTACGTCTAGGTTAGGCTACTTACATACGGATGGCCTCCAGCAGGCATCTCTGGTGGCGTCTATGCTCGCTGTCCTTGTCCCTGGCCTGTATGGTGCGGTGGAGAAGCCAGCATTCCCTCAGCACATTTGCAGCAGCATTGCGAATCTTGAGTACACAGAGTCATCAGTCTACTTAGCGTTCAACCAAATTTCCCCACCAACATGTCTTGTACAGCTCTTTTTTTTTAACAACATACTTTGTCATAAAGATGGTGTCAGAAAACCATATCCAGACTCCCAATATGCTTACTATCTCTTTTATCTCTTTTTTCTTTTTTTTTTAGCTGTTTCTGTGACATCCTAATTTCTCAATCTGGGGATTAATAAAGTATTATCTTATCTTATCTTTTGCAAGCCGAGGGTGGGTGGCAAAGAATAACTCCAACTCCAAGAGGAAGAAGCAGCAGGAGGAGCCTGAAGTCCTTCAATGTGTTAAATATTATTGAGTCATTTATACTACAGTCTTCAGCCTCTGTTATTAACCATAGCATTAGTTTAACAATACGAATCTTAAAATAAACTCAGTGTTTGCATCTCTACATACTGTCCTGTAATACTGGCGAAAAATTCACTGCCAAATCCTGCTAAATGTTATTGACATAAAACAAAATTAATTTCTCAAACAGTAGACCATATCACACTCACTCACTCACTCACTCACTCACTCACTCACTCACTCACTCACTCACTCACTCACTCACTCACTCACTCACTCACTCACCTTTAGTAACTGCTTAATCCTGGTCAGGGTTATGGAGGATCCAGAGCTTATCCTGGGAACACTGGGTGTGAAGCATGAATAGGGTGTAATGTCAGCCCATCGCAGGTCACCATGCACACACATTCACACACTCATTCATACCTATTCAATTATATATCACGCAGAAGAGGATGGTTTCACAGTTTCACTTCACTGGAACTATCCCCAGTATCACAATGCATCACAATGCCTCTGTGCAATTGAGCTCCACGAAGACTTGGTTTGACAAGAAGAACTTGAGTGGCCTGTACAGAGCCCTGACCTGAACCCCAATGAACAGCACCCCAAGCCTCCTCAGCCGACATCAGTGCCTGATCTCACTAATGCTCTTGTGACTGAATGGGTAAATCCCCACAGCCACGCTCCAAAATCTAGAGGAAAGCCTTCCCAGATGAATGGAGGTTATTATAACAGCTAAGGAGGGACTAAATCTGGAATGGGATGATTACAAAACACATGGATGTGATGGTCAGGTGTCTACAATATTTTGTTTTGTTATAGTGTATCCAAGTGTTATACAAATAAAGTGTAATTGAACAGAACTGAGTGTCATTGGGCACTGCCACCTCAGAGCTCCAGGGTCCTGGGTTTGATCCTGCAGTTTCACATGTTAACCTCATGTTTTTGTGGGCTGCCTCCATCTTTTCTGGTTTCCTCCCACTGTCCAAAAGCATGTAAGCAGATTGGCTATGCTAAACTGCCCCTAGGGTGTGAATGAGTGTGTGTGAATAGTGTTGTGGAACGGACTGTTTGAATTGCACCCAGTGTAACCAGGTATGGCTCTGGATCCATTGCAACCCTGACCAGGATAAAGCGAAGATGAATGAATAAATAAATGAGCTGAATATCCTAAAATTATGTTACAAAAAAAAAAAAAAAAACTTTAACAGGTTATGTTTTGATGAGTACAAAAAAAGTCATAATGTCCACTACTTATATTAGCAGTACAAAAGGAAATGAAAAGGAAACGAACACAGACATGTTTGCTCTAAGAACAGGATCCACAACAGAGTGAGCATATGGGTTACAGATATTCCTGAGGTTTGGATTTTTTTTCTGGTCTTTGATTCTATTCTTATCTATGCCATCCTGCTGAGAGCACTGTTCTAACCCAGGCAGCTCGTTATGATGTCACACCCTCACTGGCAATGATGTGTTGTGGTGTTGGATATTATTAGAGCATCCAGATGTCTTCCTTCATATCCATCAGTGTAAATCACTGACAGTGACAGCTAATGTCCACAGGACACACACACACACACACACACACACAAACACAAACACAGCAGTTGCAGACATAAGGATGCACCCTGTGACAGGATGTGACACCTAGCAAGGCATGCAACAACACTACAGCAAAAATGGGAAAGCATCTTATGTAACGTGCAAATTTCCAAGCAAGTAACACCTGACCACCAACAGCATATGTCCGCTTGAGGTGAAACACACTTCACTCCTTTTTTAAAATTTTTATCTGAATGTTTTCATCTATGGAAACTCTCCCAGTATCTTCCGCCAAGTGTGTTTATTTTCAGGCTTCTCCTTCCCTCTGATAAGCAAACAGATGGATCCTGTTAGAGAAGAGTAACGCAGTGCGCCCATCCTTTCAGCATCCACATACCCCACCTTCTCCCGTCCTCTGTCATAACACACGCTGGCGTGCACACACGCACACCAGTGCATGCAGTTTCCTCTCCACTGCTCGAAAGCACACTCAGACTGACACAAGTCCTTTTCCTGACAGCGGCCTGATTGTTTCCTGCCTTTGACGCCTTTTGGAGACCATTAAAAGATCAGCAGCCCTTTTTTTCTTGACTACACTGAGCATTTTCCTACACTATGCTGACCTTTGGGATGCCCTTTATAAGGAAAACATTATATCTGAAAAAGGTCTAGAAATCATAACACACATGTGGTGTGGAAAATAACACCTGCTGTGTTATCTGTGCCACTTCATCCCTCACCTCACTCCTATTTTTGAGAATATATGGTCATTTTGGTCCCAGTTGATATATAATTAATGTTACTGACATGTTCATGAGGGCAATCACAGGTACTGTTGAATACCAGGGAATATTATTCCTATAAACAATATTTGTATCTATAATGACTATACAGAATGACATTTATGTGTTATCTGTTAGTAAGTATAATTTATTTATTTGTTTTTAGCAGGGACTCCAATTGAGTAATAAGGTTCTGGTTAGTTTGTAATTAAAGTTAGACTGTTTTGTATATTAACCTTTTATTTTTTTTAAATTCTGAACTAGTTTGTGCACACTAGTTTACAGGTGAGAGTGGGCGTTGTGACTGTTATATTATAGAAGACCTTCCTCACCTCTTTAGAGATCTGGATATCCATCATGAAAAAGTGAACATGTTTCTCTCCTTTGTTCAGTGCCAGCTTCTTTGTCACAACTGCAACTAACATAGCAGTGCATGCTACACCCTGTCAAACAGACAAACATATAGCAGGTTATTATCTCACACTATCCCTTTGATTCGCAAAGCACCGCTGCATTCAATCATTCGCAATAAGGTACATCAATTCAGAAATGAAATAAACTCAAGCACTTTTCAGTTTTAGTAGTGGAGATTATCTTTACCTGTTCTTCTCACAGGCTTGCGTTAGTGAAAGAGAGGAAAAGAAAGAGTCACTTAGTGTTGTGAAATGGGTATGCAGGAAATTAAACATCATTGAGCATTCATGAGAGACATGAGAACAGCAGTGAAAAATAAATCAGCCTCTAAATCTTCTGCTTCTACTGGTCTTTCACTGGACACGACTAAGCAATATTTGATAAAGCTATAAATTTAAAATGTCTCCCTAAACAATCATAAGAGATGATTCCTGTGTGCAGATATGTGTGTGACAGAGGAGGAAACACATCTTTCCTGGGATCTATTCACACTCTGTGCAGAGGGTATGAGTAATGTGAACACCTCCCTAAAACAGCTGGCATAAATCAAACCACGCCCACTCTCAGGCTCAATAATGACTCACCAGTTCACACACATTTACATTACATTTACATTTACATTTATTCATTTAGCAGACACTTTTATCCAAAGCGACTTACAAATGAGAGCACACTCACACACCAATGGTAGCAGAGCTGCATGCAAGGTGCTAGCTTGCCATCGGGGGCAACTTAGGGTTCAGTGTCTTGCCCAAGGACACTTCGGCATGGGATCGCCCGGGCCGGGATTCGAACCACCAACCCCACGATTAGTGGATTAGTGGACAACACACACTACATTATCACACGTCTGATAGGTGTTGATAATCAGATTACACATAGTCTTAAACCGGGTTTACACTGGATGATTTTGGATCAATTTAGACACATTTCTATTGTCCCTGATAATTTTATTCTATTGAATAGTAAATACCGTGAGAGGGTAAAAAATAAAGCCCAATAAATCTATTCAGTTGACCTGTGGGAGGTCCTAATCAGGGGTGGAAAGTAACAAACAACATGTACTCTCGTTACAGTACTTGATTATTTGATTCACTGTGATGGTACTATCTTGAGGATAATGAAATCACAGTGCTTTTACATTGACTTGCATATTGAACTTTGCTACATTTATTTTAGATCACTTAGTTTAAAAGAATTAACACATTTAAACCCAGAAGACTGTAAGCCAATTAAAAGATGTGACATGTTAAATAATTCAGTTTCGATACCCAATCAAAATAAATCATTTCACAGCTTACTACTGTCAGATTTTCACACAAGTCCTAAAAGTAGATGAAGAAAACCCTATTTAAAAAATCAAGACAAAAATGTTACACTTGGACATTTATTTATTGAGGAAAATAAGTGGCATTTATAACTCACATATCTGTGAGTGGCAAACGTATGTGAACCTCTAGGATTAGCAATTAATTTGAAGGTGAAATTATATTCAGATGTTTTGAATCAGTGGGATGACAACGAGGAGTGAGTGAGCGCCCTGTTTTATTTAAAGAACAGGGATCTATCACATTCTGATCTTTACAGCACATGTCCATTGAAGTGTATCATGTCACAAACAAATGAGGACCTCAGTAAAAGAAGTGTTGATGCTAATCAGGCTGGAAAAGATTACAAAACCATTTCTAAAGAGTTTGGACTCCACCAATCCACAGTCAGACAGATTGTGAACAAATTGAGGAGATCAAGAGCATTGTTACCCTCCCCAGGAGTGGTCCACCAACAAAGATCACTCCAAGAGCAAGATGTGTAATAGTCCACGAGGTCACAATGGAATCCAGACTAACATCTAAGCAACTAAAGGCCTCTCTCACATTGGCTAAAGTCACTGTCACTAATGGTGAGTCCATCATCAGGAGAACATTGAACAACAATAGTGTGCATAGCAGGGTTGCAAGGAGAAAATCACTGCTCTCCAAAAAGAACATTGCTGCGTGTCTGCAGTTTGAAAAAGATCATGTGGACAAACCAGAAGGCTAAAATGTTTTGTGGATGGATCAGACCAAAATAAAACGTATTGGTTTAAATGAGAAGGGTTATGTTTGGAGAAGAGAAAACACTGCATTCGAACATAAGAACCATATCCCATCTGTGAAACATGGTGTTGGTAGTCTCATAGTTTTGCTGCATCTGGACCACGATGGCTTGCCATCATTGATGATACAATGAATTTTGAATCATACCAGCAAATTTTAAAGGAAAATGTCAGGACATTTTTCTGTGATTTATATCTCAAGAGAAAATGGGTCATGCAGCAAGACAATGCCTCTAAGTCATTCTACCAAAGAATGGTTAAAGAATAATAAATTTAATGTTTAGGAATGGCCAAGTCAAAGTCCTGACATGAATCCAATAGAAATGCTGTGGATGAACCTGAAGCAAGCAGTTCATGTGAGGAAACCCACCAACATCTCAGAGTTGAAGCTGCTCTATACTGGTTTAAATTCCTCCAAGCCGATGTGCAGGACTGATCAACTGGAAATGTTTTGTTGCAGTTATTGCTGCACAAGGGGGTCACACCAGATGCTGAACGCGAAGGTTCACATACATTTGCCACTCACAGTACAGTGGGGGAAAAAAGTATTTTATCCCCTGCTGATTTTGTATGTTTGCCCACTGACAAAGAAATCATCAGTCTATAATTTTAATGGTAGGTTTATTTGAACAGTGAGAGACAGAATAACAACAAGAAACTCCAGAAAAGCGCATGTCAAAAATGTTATAAATTGATTTGCATTTTAATGAGGGAAATAAGTATTTGACCCCTCTGCAAAACATGACTTAGTACTTGGTAATGACTTAGTAATTA
>JAFFST010050334.1:69160-82479 GCA_022414735.1 Noturus placidus | reverse complement strand
CATCCATCCATCTTCAACCGCTTACTCCTTTTCAGGGTCACGGGGAACCTGGAGCCTATCCCAGGGAGCATCGGGCACAAAGCGGGGTACACCCTGGACAGGGTGCCAGTCCATCGCAGGGTACAATCAAATACACACACATTCATACACTACGGACACTTTAGACATGCCAATCAGCCTAACATGCATGTCTTTGGACTGGGGGAGGAAACCGGAGTACCCGGAGGAAACCCCCGACACACGACTCGAAATTAATTAATTTAAAAAAAGAGAAAAGATAAAAAAGAACATACTAGAGAGCCACCGCCGGCTTTACCAACAAGAAACCACCATGAGCAGCGAGGCCAAAACACAGCAGATAAGGTGGATAAGAAGGTCATCGCAACAAAGGTCTTGGGGACAGTGAAGTGGTTGAATGTAAGAAAAGGCTATGGTTTCATCAACAGGAATGACACAAAAGGAGAGATCTTTGTACATTAGACTGCGATGAAGAAGAATAACTCAAGGAAATACCTCCGCAGTGTAGGGGATGGAGAGACTGTGGAGTTTGATATTGTTGAAGGAGAAAAGGGTGCCGAGGCAGCCAAAGTAACTGGGCCAGATGGTGTGCCTTACAGGGCAGCAAATATGCGGCCGACAGGAACAGGTATAGACGCTACCCACGCAGGAGGGGTCCCCCACGTTAAAAATTAAAAATAGAACCAGAAAATATGACCATATCACCCCGATATTATCCACACTGCATTGGCTCCCAGTGAAATCACGCATTAATTATAAAATACTATTATTAAGTTATAAAGCACTAAACGGTCTCGTGCCACAGTATCTAAGCGACCCTTTGGTTTTCTATGATCCGCCACAACTTCTTAGATCAAAAGATGCAGGTTATTAGTGAATAGTGAAGGTTACAGCAGGGGGAAGAGCTTTCGCTTATAGAGCCCCACAGTTATGGAACAGTCTTCCAATTAGTGTCCGGGACTCAGACACAGTCTCAGTGTTTAAGTCTAGGCTTAAAACGTATTTGTTTACTCAAGCCTACCCTGACTAGACTTTCTATTATGCTAATTCCCAGTCGTAATAATAATTTCTTTCCCTCTCTCCTTCTGTCGAGCTACACAAGATTTCATAGAGATACTAGAGATCCTGATCCTTTCTGCTCTCCGGACCTGCCTGATCCGTTTTGGATGTCCTACCTCTCGATGGAGCTCTCATCTACTCCAATTCCAGACTGCTGGGACTACGGCTGCTTCTAAGGCCATACAGACTTCATATACAGTAAATCCATAATGAACTCTTTCAGAATATCTGTTGTTACCCAGATGAGGATGAGTTCCCTTCTAAGTCTGGTTCCTCTCAAGGTTTCTTCCTCTTAAACACCTTTAATATCTATATACCATGTTGATATTTCTGTAAAGCTGCTTTGAGACAACATCTAAAGCGCTATACAAATAAAATTGAATTGAACAACCTCTGGAGAAGACGCTGAACACGAGCACTCAACATCTTTGGTGGACCATGACGAGGCCTGTTCTGAGTGGAACCTGTCCTGTTAAACCGCCATATGGTCTTGGCCACTGTGCTGCAGCTCAGTGTCAGGGTCTTGGCAATCTTCTTAGAGCCTAGGCCATCTTTATATAGAGGAACAATTCTTTTTTCAGATCCTCAGAGAGTTCTTTGCCATGAGGTACCATGTTAAACTTCCAGTGACCGGTATGGGGGAGTGTGAGAGTGATGACACCACGTTTAACACACCTGCTCCCCATTCACACCTGAGACCTTGTAACACTAACAAGTCACATGACACCGGGGAGGGAAAATGGCTACTTGGGCCCAATTTGGACATTTTCACTTAGGGGTGTACTCACTTTTGTTGCCACCGGTTTAGACATTAATGGCTGTGTGTTGAGTTGTTTTGAGGGGACAGTAAATTTACACAAGCTGTACACTCACTACTTTACATTGTAGCAAACTGTCATTTCTTCAGTGTTGAAAAGATATAATCAAATATTTACAAAAATGTGAGGGGTGTACTCACTTTTGTGAGATACTGTATATATTATGTATATACTGTAACATAAACTGTATAAATTGTATGTACATATTTCCTTACCACAAAATGTAAATTGTCACAGCCCTCACTGTCACTTTCCATATTTTTTTTCTAATTTTCTATTGGTGTATACACTGGTACACTTAGTCTTATATGGGATATGGGCACACCTGTTTCCAGTTATGATACTACAGCCAGTGACCCAAGAGGCATGCTGAACAGCTCCGCAAACAACTACAACCACAACATATACACCTGAGCTAGGACTTATAATTAGAGAGCAAACAATCTCTTCCGGTTGCCTGGCTGACAGCTTATGGAGAGTTTATATTACTTGCAGAATTGACAGCTTGTTCAGTGCAGTAGCCATGGCCTCCTGAAAGAAGGAGAAAGAAAATGAGCTTTACCAAACTAACCACCAAGAACCAGGTATGTGCTTCGCTTGAGTTAAAATCGTGTCAGCCCTTTTTTTTAAAATCAGCAACTCCATTTTCACACTGTATCCTCTCCTCCTGTTCAAAACGCCAAGCTCTAGAAGATAAAGTGGACTCAGAGGCTATGGCCACCTTCTCAGCTTTGCTAGACAACGCCTGCTCTATGTTGATAAAAGACACCGCTGTCACCACAGTGAAATATCCAAGCATTTGCTCTAAACAGCACTGCAACCCAACTGACCTTCCTAAATAAAAAAATCGTCCAAGTAGTAAAGCTACAACTATGTTTTGATGTCTTACCTGTATTCTTGCTAGACTGGTAGATGTACAGATTTACAGAACACACAGTAGTTGTCAAGTTGACATTGGCGCTTACTTCCAACACACCTTCTGGACATCCAAACTAGAATTACCAGGATCACCAGCCAGCAAATTAAAAGTTAATGAACTTGGCCCTGAAGTTACTGTACATTGTGTGTACAGACTTGTGAGTCCAAAAGTAAAAATAAATACAAGCTCTGCTACACAATAACAAAGGTTTGCAAGATCTCTTTTTTATTATCAAAGAGGTTGTTAGTATAAATGTGTAAAAAAATACAATGCAGCAGTCCTAATACTTCAGTTAAAGATACAGTTCCAAAGGCATATAGTATATGGTTCTGTTATTTCTGTATTTACGTCATCATTATAAACAATGGTACTACTGTATTTTTTTTTTTTAGTAAACAACGTTTAAATTTACTCATTAACTTTAGATCAAGGATTGCCATAACAATTTGAGAACTGGTGTATTTGTCTTACTGTTGAGATAATCTGTACTAGACCTAGAAGGAATGCTTTAGTCAAGTACAGTTTACCCTGAACACATGTGGATTTAAATAAGCAAATTGCTAACCAATAAACAGCAGGCTATATCTTGGGAGATTTTCGAAATATTTAAACCTGACGATTGTGTATTGATAGAATGTAAAAGGTTTGCTAAATTATGGTTTTGTTATGCAGTACAGTTCATTTAGAAACTTCAAGCCTGCAGTGCAGTGAAGAACATTTAAGCTAAATGAGGTTTAAGCACACATTAATGTGTAATGCACAATTACGTTTATTGATATCATGCTGTCATGGGTATCACCCTGGTGACTTTTTTGCATGTTCTTTCCTGGGTTGGTTTGTCATTAACTTATATGATGGATTATTAGTTTCAAACTCATTTGCACACATTAGAGCAGCCATAGCTGACCAATGGAAGGAAAGTTCCTGGAAAACTTGCCTGGGTTCAGCGATCAATAAGCATCATTAATTCTCATGAGATGGAAGAAGTGAATGAGTGGATGACACACTGGACATGTTATTATGAGCTAAACCCATGATACTGGACTTAATTTACCTTTGAAAAAAAAACATTGTTAATATATTACAACAAGAACAAGCCAAAATTAGACAATAGTTGTGAAATTTGTTTCAATTCAATGTTCCTATCATGCTTGATACTTTTGACTAAAGCCCATGGTACAGTATATGTTTTACATGTATGTAAATACAGCTTTATAATCTTGTTCCCTATCAGTATCATGCAAACAAAAAGGATGAGGAGGGACTTATTAGTACCTGATTAGTATATGCAATACATGGTTTTTATGTAAAGCATAGACCTATAGTACCCTGTCCAGGGTGTACCTCGCCTTGTGCCCGATGCTCCCTGGGATAGGCTCCAGGTTCCCCGTGACCCTGAAAAGGAGTAAGCGGTTGGAGATGGATGGATGGATGGATGGATAGACCTATAGTGTAAATGTACCTGTAGACTTTTAAGCTTTAATGATTATACATTCCCAGTGAATAATAAGAATTTTAACTCATATTTAAAAAAAATAGTAATAGTATTTCATATGACAATTGCACAAGATTGGGTTGAAAAAAGTGGAAAAGAGAGAACTGTGAACCAGCTGTGACTGAAGTCCAGTTGTTTAACTATGTTCTAATGATAATAGTATTATAAACGTGAATATATATGCAAATAAATCTGCACCATTTTTATCAAATGTATTAAGTTTCTATATCCAGATTATAAATGTATCTGTCAACATTCTTTATATGCTGCTATATTCATACATAATACATGGCCAAAAGTTTGTGGACACCTGACCATCACACTCACACGTGGGCCTTCCATAAAGTGTTGTTCAAAAATGGGATGTACCAAAAGCACATATTGGTGTGATGGTCAGGCGTCTAGAAATTTTTGGCCATGTAGTGTGTCAGTATGTACTGCACTCTGCGTTTACCTACATGTATATTATTCTCTTTATTTATGTCATGCTATGTGTCAATATTCAAACATCATGCTCATATGTGTATTAACTCCTCCACTTACACTATGGACCATGTTATCCATCCCACTTCATGTGTATGTCTGAAATTTTGGGTTTCAATCATATGTTCTAGCTAGAGCAAAATTGCTAGGGTATTTACACTGCAGATGTCTAATTTCCAGTTTACCATAAAGCATATGCCTTATGAGATACCATATTTACAACACATATAAGGTCATTTCTGATTGTTTTTGCCATTTGATTTATCACCAACTAAAAGTTAAATGAGAAGGAATAATACTGGGGGGTCCATGTAGGAGAAGTGGTATAGAAAATGGATGGATGGATGGAATAAGTCACAAATAACAAATAAATCACAAATAACTAAACAGATTTCTATACTTTTTAACTCCATCTCACCGGAGCAAGTCCCACACTACCTCAGCAAAACAACATTTACACAACATCATCAGACTCTAACTACGTGTTCTTTTAAGTGCTGCTTAAATTATGGCTAATGTTCAACTGCCTTGCCATCACAGGTGAACAAGAAACACACCATATATGCTAAACGTGAAATACAAAAGAGGCTCATGTTAACATTGTTTACACACACAAATGTTCCCCTTCATCCTCCAGCTAAATACACAGACTTCAGCTAAAGTTTTTTGCTTATACTGAAAATATAATTTAGCATTATTAAAATGTGTCACTAATAAATTTTGTTAGTAGTAATATCATAATGTAAGGTAACAAATAATAAAAATTAAAAAAAATAGTAATACACACAATATAAAAAAAAACTAAGATTTAGAACAAAAGAATAAACGAACAGAAGATTAATATAAAATTTATCTAGAAGCCTTTTCTACATGGAAAGCATGTACATTTATTATTTACTATTTACAATAATAATCAGTGACTGTAGACTAAAAAATCCATTCTAAAAACATTTGGATGAACAAAGCATTTTTACATCAGGTACATGCTTCAGTAAACTAATTAATTTGAGAGGAATTTCTTTATCTTTCATTTGCAGATACAATTTTAGCATCACAGTTAATGAGTTGAAAATGACTAATGTTTAAATCCAAGATGTATCATGCTGTAGTAAATAAAACTTACTCACACACTTACTCATCACCAGCAAAACAGTTTTCCATTCTTTCACTATTACAGTATGACTGTGTGTGAAAAGGTGTAGGCTATGTGATCGCCATTATGACTTACTAGTGCTCGGGTGGTGATGTAAATGGAAGTTTGAATTTAACAATTTAAAGAGCTGAACAACATATCCTGGTCAGAGTACAGAACAATTAGGAAAATCTTCAAGGCGGAGGCGTTTTCTGGTGAACTAGCAGCATGTATTGCTTTCCCATAATTAAACCGACTATTGTTTGTGCAATGTTTGTCCCATTTGTAGCCATTTTGTATAATACAGCACTGACTATACCAAAAGGCAACTGTTTGTATTGGCCAGATGGTATTTGAGAAACTGCTGACCTCCTGGGATTTTCACACACATCAGTCTATAGGGTGTAAACAGAATGGTGTGGAAAAACCAAAAAACACAACTGAGTGGCAAAAGACAGAAATGTATTATTGATGAGAGGTCAGAGGAGAATGCCCAGACTGGTTAGAGCTTTGGCTTTGGCAACTTAACCACGCCTTACAACCACGGTGAGCAGAAAAGCATCTCGCAGTACACAACATGTCAAATCAATGGTTGACAGGAATGGAACCTGATGTAGTCTTCTGCTGTTGTATCCCATCCACCTCAAGGTTTGATGTGTTGTAGGTTGCGAGATACTTTTCAGCTTTTCTATTCAAGTGGAAAGTGAGTGTATATGCTCTCTAAATAAATTAGTTAAGTGTAAATATAAGACCTTCAGTTCTCAGATTTCACATGAAAGTAAAATGTCTTTTCCCAAAATGTTCTTGATCAGAAACTACATTATTGGGTTCATATTTTGGTACTTTCACTAAACAATTACTCTCATTAACAATTATGCTCATGCTGTTCCACATGAATGCCAGTTCCACACAACTGAGAGGGAAATCTGCTTATGCAATGATTCCAAAATTAAATCAGCTCAATAATACAGATGATCTGCCTACATGTTGTGTTATCCCATAGATGTTTACCAGAACTAGTACCAGAATATTTGTACTAGACTACTGGCATATGATAACTATGCACTCAACCTGTTAATATACACTTATATTTTAAACATACAACAAGTTATTAGCCTGTTTTGATGTTTATTAGAACTGTCCATACAATTCCACCTAGGGTTTAAAGAAAGAAGACTGTTTATGTGAATTTGTTACAGCAGACAGATAACTTATCAAACTTGCTTCACACTCACTGGGTGTGCTCCAAATGCTGGTGTGTCATAGAGAAATGACATTTAAATGAAATGGCTGGCAGGCACTGAACATTGTAGATAATGTAGCTAACATTCCACTTTGTTTTATTATATATTACACAATTACAATTAGGTCATTTCTAAGTGTTAGGGTATTGTAACTAATGCTCTTGAAACTATACTGCATAAACACTTGATAAGTAAGGAATAAAACATGTTGGGCCATGCTGATTATTTTCCTATAACAGCATGTCCTGAAGTATTTTACTCCTCTTATACTTCACAGTAATTTGCCCACAGCGGCATTTTTATTCATTAAAGAATATACGTTTTAGTCATACAACTTACATTATAACAGCTATAAATAGTAATTCACTCCCCAGCCTCTTTGTTTTTTCTCTTGTAAAATTACCCAGACTCTGCAGTGGCCACAATCCTGAACAGTACTGACACTGAAGACTCCTTTCAAAAATGCTAAGTACATGTCACCTCGCAGAATATCGTCATGGTAACGATTACGCACATTGTTTAATCCGTTTACCATTGTTTAATCCGAGCGTCCTCCATAAAATTCCCTGTGAAAGCTAGATGCTGAAACATACATGCATTTTAGTGCGTGCCAGACAGGCATCAAGATTAAGATGTTTTTTCTGCCTCTTTGATCATTATAGTGAAAATAAGATTTGAAATTCTGTGCTGAACCTGCTGACTCACTGAAGGTCATTCCACAAATCTCATTATTCAACTAGGTGCCAATTATACAGTAAATGATGTGGAAAGATGCAATATGACCACAGGCGGTTAAAGGAGTGCAAAAGGGGGAGGTGAGATGTGGAAAAACAACCATAAATAGTCAGTTTTCCCGCATAAATGGGTTTCCAGGAGAACAAGGGCTGCTTCAGCCGCTCCAATTAGCATGGTATGTGGTGGAGAGGACAACACCTGAAAATCAGCATCTGAAGGTCAACCCTCAAATCCATTATTCAAACAAGCACTAATTCTGTTTTAAATGATGTGGAAACGATGTGATATGATCGTGGGCGGTTCATCATAGAGGGGGAGGCTGAATGTGGAAAAACTTTGATAACCCTTTTTACATTTCCTGCATATAACCTCCTTCCAGGAGAAAATTCTATTTAAGTATGCCATCACAGCCCAAGGATGAGTTGGGTTGTTTAGATTAGCATCTAAATGAATACTTGATCTATGCAGCTCAAGATGCAAGATGTTTTGAAATCATTTGGTCATTCTTCCACAGAAATATAATTACTGGAAAATATAGGAGATCTCATGCAAACGTTGATTAGTTGTTGATCATGGAGAGCTTAGGAAAATATGTCTGTTGAGCATATGAGAATGTTGAACGGTTTGAAACGTGAGAACAATATTAAAACCTGCTTGTCAAGCGTATGTAAACCATGATTTCATGAGAAGAGTCATACACTCAAATAAATGTTAAGGTCCTGTTAAAAAAACTTATAAAACAATAGCAACCACAATAGCGAACCAATCACAGATTCTTTCACATTGTTCAAATACAAAACGTATGTTCAATATAGAAGCCCAACGTCCTTTGAAAGTGTGTGTAAATGTAGATGTAGTCGTGTCTATCTAGTTATTTAGTTGGTGTAAGTGTGTGGGGAGTGCAATGTTGTTGTTTTTTTTGTTTCTCGTTTACCTCAAACCATAATCATTATAACAAAGATAATAAATGTAGAGTTTGCATCCATTTCTGTAAAAACAGATAGGATGCAAACATTAGTCTGTGACTCTTTATTAACTTGTGGCCAAGCACACTCAAGGACATGTACAGGCTGCACACACGTTCGGTAGCACTCAGGATATCTGGTTTCCTGAGTTAGTCCCTGCTTGGTGTATTGCCATTGTAGCCAGCAGATTAGTCTATGTATAAAATACTGTCAAAAGCCCCTTGATTCTGCTTTGGATATAAACACTTACAAAATGAATAAACAGTCCTGCAGGATTTTGCGACTTTGTGATTAATGCAAAAATGTACGTAAAAAAATTTCTGTAGATTTTCTGTAGATTTGGGCCAAGACACATTATGTGAAGCTGTCATCACAACTCTCATTCAGCCAAAGCCCTTTTCGATTCACATGCATTGAACATGAGTACAGCTAAACGGTCTCCTTTACCTACAAACATCACTGCAAAAGACCATGCAAATAAAAACAACACAAAAAATGCTGCAAATTGCATCACAAATTGAGCAAAAGCAACCATTTTAGCCACAACAATCACAAAAACACTCGATATCCTGTATGGACTGAATAAAACAAGCTTTCAGGCTGAAAGTGTCTACAGATAAACAATTTATTGGACCTAAACCTGTCAGAGAAATTATTTTCTCTTTAGATATTTTTGGTTTATTTTATTGTGTTGTTTTCTCAGTGTTGTGTAGCTTTTGTGTAACTCAGTTGCTGGGTTAAAGGTTGGGTCATTTTCACTGACAGTTGAAACAGTGCACCCCGACGCATCAGCCCAACTCCTGTCTCAAATCAACTCAACGCTTAAGTTACCTGACACGGGCTTTCTGAATCGCGTCAGGATTTAGCGGTCACCATCGACAAACTGTTGGATGTATTTGGAGGTTTGTATAAATGTTTTTTTTTTATTTATCTATAAAACCATTACAATGCAAAAGTATGCAAATTAGGACAGTTCACATGACATTAACTGTTATTAAAAGTAACGGGATCTTCCTCAATTTTGGTTTGCTAGTCTGTAATGCCCACTGGATCATGATTAAGTTTGTTCTTCTGGTTTTATTTCTGCTTTTTAATGAGTCTCCATTGATCAAATTTGGTGTTGTGTTTTTGTTTCAAATATGTGACTTAAGTCAGTCATTTAGTTCAAAGTAGATAAACTAGGGCGGCTGTGGCTCAGTCGGTAGAGCGGGTTGTCCACTAATCCACTAACCGTGGGGTTGGCGGTTCGAATCCCGGCCCGGGTGATCCCATGCCGAAGTGTCCTTGGGCAAGACACTGAACCCTAAGTTGCCCCCAATGGCAAGCTAGCACCTTGCATGCAGCTCTGCTACCATTGGTGTGTGAATGTGGTCTAATTAGTAAGTCGCTTGTAAAATGTAAAAATGATATTTCTGTAAAGCTGCTTTGAGACAATGTACCATTGTAAAAAGCGCTATACAAATTGATAAATTAAATTAATTAAATTAAATTAAACACCTGACATGAGTGTTCTGTCGCATCAAAAGCAAACACAATATATCAGTGACGCTGCCTGCTGCCACTGAAAGAGTCTGTTCTTACTTCACATAGTGCCGACATTAGGTGAGCGGTTGTTCTTCCGTTCCAGTGGAAACATACCGTAAGCCCTGTTCACATTGTTAGCGATTTTGTAGCTTGGAGAAATAAAATTGCTGGGTGGAATTTTTAACCCCAAAATAAGGTTGCTTGAGTTGGGCCAATTGTACTGGTTGCTTTCTGCAATATTAGGTAATTTACTCTAACTGTAACTGTTGAGTTTTAATGCTTATGCAATGTTCTTCACATGCTTCTCTTTAGGTTGTCAGTGTTAAGCCCATTACACAGCAAAGACGTTACAGGTTATTTTCTAGAATATTAGGTAATTTACTCTAACCCTAACTTATGTAAGATCAGATTTAGTTCCATGTCGTCTCATGTGGTTAGTGTATTTTTTTATGTAGCACCTCAGTCCTGCAGGAACATTGTTTCGTATCACTGTGTACTACAGCTGTATGTGGTTGAAATGACACTTGAACTTGAACTTGGGTTCTGAAGCTTATGCAATGTTCTTCACACGCTTCCCTTTTGGTTATCAGTGTTATGAACATTATACCAGTAACATATACATAAGTATACCATAACAGTTACACATGTGGCATTGTCTGTGCTTTTATCACTTTGTTACAATGCATGGCATTTCAACCGGTCTACAATCCACAGAATGTAAACACACCAATGACATTGTTGCACAATGCAATATATCATGCAATATATCATTATATCATTATATCAATATATCACCTCATATCAATTATATCATCATCATAAGTGAAGACCTACAGCAATAGAAAACTGCCTCTTCCTTTTGTGTAGCTGCACAGCTATGCAATGGGTTAAACACGCGTTCAATAATGTGTAGCTGAAGACAGGAGATTGCCTTTGAGGTTTTCATTGGAAGTTAATGCACTACTGATTTGTCATTTTCAGATTTCACAACACTTCTCGGTGTTGTTAACTGACCATGCAGCGAGGCTATTTGAAATCTGGACCTTGAGTTTTAAAGACAAAATCCTGCTCTTCACCAGAAAGGAGACGAAGGCTCAGGAGCTTCTCTCCAACATAGACAATTTGACTCCAGGCACAGTTGGGAATAAAAGAGCTGATAGTTGCTGCATAGTATAATGACAATAAAATTACTAAATGATACAAAATATTAATCCGCACAGAAGCCCAAGGTGATATTAGACTCAGACTGCTTCCTGTGATCATGCCAGCCCCTGTCGGAAAAAAAAAAAACATTCAAACCTAATTTGGAGGAAAATGTGAAGTCTTTTATTGACTTCCAGCATGTCAATAGTGTGAACATGTAAGTAATGTAATATTGCACACATCACTTCATAAAGCATACTAACAGCAACCTAAAATGGCTAAATACATTAATACTCATCTCAAACTACCTTCTGCGAAGTGTCAAATGAATCAGAATCAGAATAGGATTCAAAAGCGATACTGGCAGGTAAGATCAAACAAGGAGCTCTACTATAGATCGTCAACAGATCGACAATCATCAGCAAAGGTGAACAAATCAGGCAAGGAACAAACAGACATGATTCAGGAACAGGCAAGGTCAAAACCAGGAAAACGGGAACAAAGGTGGGACGCTGGAACGCAAAAACTGAATAGTTTATTTCACGGTCTGGCAGAGAACAAAGAGAATGACTATCTGGTCCTGGACATTGTGACATTACTAATTTCATGACTTAAAAGACAATGTTTATGCAAATTAGAGCAGAAGGAATTTGAGCCAGCTGTGTGATATATAAAATAATGATGATAATTGATTTAGTATAATAATGCTGCATCATGCATGTATAGTGTGTTATATCTTCTTCTCATGCATTCTTCAAAGTTTTTACATTTACATTTATTCATTTAGCAGACGTTTTTATCCAAAGCAATATATTTTATTCTGTTTTTAACAGGTTGGGACCAACATGGTTGAATACTTGGGGGAGGCTGAGATCGCTGAACCCTTGCCCTTTGTCCTTGGCCTTGGAGACAACAGTCAGTGCCATCAAGCATTTGTTGTTGTTGGCAGAAAGGCACTACAGCAAAACACTATTCTTGAGGCAGTGGACACATGTTTAAAACTTTTTTATATATTATGTTATGCGCACCAGTGTGGGAGTTTCTGCAGACTGTTGTCTACAAATTCCTAGGAACAGAAGCCACTTCAATAAGACTGCTGCATGGTTATTTGTCATGCTAAGCAGTACTGGAACCACAACATTTCGCCCTCTCCTGAATGTTATGTGAGTTTGTATGAAGAAGAAACTTGTCAAAGCTACATTAATTTATATATATATATATATATATATATATATATATATATATATATATATATATAGCAATTTAGCAATTTGATTATGCAGCATGGCAATGATCCAAAGTAAGTGTAAGACTGATCTGCAGTTCTCTGAAGCGTTTGGTTGCAGTTATTGCCGCTAAAGGTGGCACAACCAGATTTTAAGTTTGAGGGGTCAATTAGTTTTTCACATTGGTGATGTGTATTGATTCAATAAAAAAAAAAAACTGGATTGTGTGTTTACTCAGGTTGCCTTTGCTTTATGTTGTATTTCGTTTGAAGATCGAAAACTAAAACTAAAACTAAAACTATTTAGTGTGAGATATACACAAAAACAGAAAAAATCAATAAATACTTTTTCACAGCACTGTGTTCAGCTGTGTTGGTTCTGATATGTTCAACTGTGTTGGTTCTGAGTTTCAGCAAAAATTTCAGCACAATGACAACTCAAAAACTACAAAAATTACCTGAAGCTAGCCACCAAAAATGTGGTAAATGGTAAAAGGTAAATTTTTTTCACTGGTATTTTAACATAATTTAAAATAATTTAGTAATAAATAATTTAATA